>PVJH01008693.1:0-83779 GCA_004026705.1 Nesogale talazaci | reverse complement strand
ACGTAGCCTCCTCTCTGGGGCATGGACAACAGGGAAGTGAGTGTTGGGACACATTGTACAGTGTACAGGATGAAAAAATATTTGTAAATTACTAAGGGTTCAAGGGGAAGGGGGGGGAGGAAGGGTAATATAGGGGGCAGATAATGGGGGCCTGGAGGGAGGGAGAATGTTTTGAGAGTGATGATGGCAATGGGTGTGTAAAAGTGGCCTGAATACAACTGATGTTGTTGGGGATTGTGATGGGAGTTGTAGGGCCCCCCCAATAAAATGATCAATTTTTTTAAAAAAGAGGGGGGAGGGAAAGGGGAGGGTTTTTTTAAAAGGGGCTTGTATCAAGGGCTCAGGTGGAAAATATTGGGAAATGTATATGGAAATATGTGTGCAAATGTGCTTGATACAAATGATGTACTGAATGTTGTAGTAGCTGTAAGAGCCCCCAATAAAATTAAAAAAAATTTGTTGCTATAAAGGTGGCCTCATGGTGCTGTGGAGTAAAAATGAGATTATAACCTTAAGATCAAAATACAAACCCACTAGTGTCTCTCCAAGAGAAAGATAAGACTGATCCCTTAAGGTTTAAATCCAGGAAACCCTACACAGATATTCTGAGTTGGAATAGACCTAGTGGAAGGACACTTGGTGTTTGGTTGGGTTGTTGTTGTTAAGTGCACTCCAAATGGATTTCCATCTCTGTTAGGCAAGGTTCTCTAGAGATACAAATTCAGAATGCTTATGATTATATATGTGTATGCTATATAGGCTTATAAAGAGAGAAGGAAGATAGTGGCTAATTAGTCTACTCAGAAGTACAGAGGGCTCGGTTCAGCTCACTTTCATGGAACAGGTAACATACTGAAATTTCAAGGTCAAAGAAGCAGAGTGCAGAATCTGACCTCTGCTAAGACAGGCAGAGTCTGTTGGCAGGCAGTAGACAGCAGAGTGGGGCAGCGTTGGTCAGTCGTGTGGGAGCATAGCAAAACAGTTCCTGATGAGGCTCAAACTCTAGTGATGGAAGCACCACCAGGTTCTTGTGGAAGCATGTCTCCAAGGAGCCTTCAGCTTTAAGGATATATGGTCAGGCTATGTGGTCCATGGGTTGGCTGGTCCACAGGTTGCCTCTTTTCATTGAGACAAAGAACTAGCTCAAGAGGCAGCATGCTGTTCGAATCACCATGGAGAAAGAGAGAAGGAAGACCGGCCTTGGTTGTGTTCTAGTCAAACTGTGACCTTATTACACTCTGTCCACATGTTCCTGCAGAGGTCTTACTGTGGGTACAGTCAACCTAACTACCACACCATCTCTCTTCCTAAATGTGCAAAACACTGTCATGCTCACAATTGTTGCTATGTTTGAGCCAGTTATTGAAACCACTCTGTCAATCCATCTCATTGAGGGTTTTTTAATTTACTATTGATGACCCTCTGTTAGTGCTTTCTTTTTAAATAATCGCTGAATTATTTGGACTGATACCACAAGTCTATAGCTCATTAAAGATATCCTGATAGAAATAGATAATATACAAGCATGTGGATAAATATTTAACTGCAAAAAACACATTCCATAACTTCCAGAAATAATTAGTTATGCATGCTCAAATTTGTGGAAGTGTCCAGAAATACTCCATGCCATAGCATGTATTTAATGTATTTCTTAGAAATTAAGTAAATTTTATCTTCTTTAGTCATAATTATTTAAAAGGCAAGCCCTGCATGTAAGAGTAAAATAGCTAATTTTTCTACATATCCAGTTTGGGTCTCAGAAGCAATACTTATGATTCTCTACAAAGTGATAATGATTGCTAAAAGGTTTGAAAAAATAATCACGGCTATGGTAGTAAGAAATTTGCTGGGAACTAACTCTATGTAAGGTCTTAAAGTATTTTATGTGAATATGTCATTCTAATCTGTGTTGGGTTGTGATACATAGCGACCTATGTACAACAGAGTTAAAACCTACATTGTATTGGGCTATTCTACTAATTACTCTCATAATTGAACCTGGTGTTGTAGCCCTTCTTTCTACTTTTATACAGGGGTTCTTTCTTCTTTACTGACCGTTGACTGTATCAAAATTGTGGTCACTTTCCAGGCACTGTTTGCTCTGGGCAATACTTTTAACACATGTGAAATGAAATTTCCCTGTCATTACTTCTAAGTAGTACAATTCTGGTTGTACTTCCAAATCTGTTTGTTTTCCTGGAAGTGTATGGTACTTCAAATAATCTTTACAGACACCATAATTCAAATGTATCAGCTTTCCTTCAGTTTTCTTATCAAATTGCCCAGTTCCCACATGCATATGGGGAAGTTGAAATTATCATCAGAAGGATAAGGAGAACTTTGGTTCTCAAAGTAGCATTTTTGTTCTGTTGAAAATACTGTCTCTTATTTTGTGTACAATTTCTCCATTGACACAAATAAATGCTTTTTTATTCCCATTCTTTTCAATGTTTTCCATAGATTGCTATGATTCACACAGTCAATTACCTTTGTCCAATCAATAAACACCAGTAAACAACATTTGCTATTCTCTGCTGTCATCCAAGCTTCGTCTGACATTATTGACATCATACCATTACACTTCCTAAATCAGAATGAATTTCTGAAACCTCCCTCTTGATGCACTACTGAACTCACCTTTGAATAATCTTGAGCAAAATTTTGTTCATGCGTGCTATTAATTATATATTTTTAAAATTTCTGCTGACTTGTCTTTCTTTAGAATGGGCACAATATGTATGTATCTTGTCTAATCAGTTGACCAACCAGATATATCCAATTTTTTGGCCTAGATTTATGAGTTTTGAGAAATTTGTCAAAATATTTAAATTGATGATCTAATAAGTAGCTGTATAATCTCATTTGACTTTCATAATATCACACATGCCTCACTGCTGAGACTTCCTATTAGTGATTTATGTAGGAATCAAAGGAATCGGACTAAACCATTTGATTTTTGCGTATGTTTCATAATTTTTAAAGCGGCACTTCTACCCCCAGAGTGACCCAATCTGGTCATTATGAGTTGAAATCAACTCAATGGCATTGAGGTTGTGTGTGTGTGTGGGGGGGAGGGGGTAGTTGTCACATTAGCTTTCCAATAGGATTGAACATCGCAAAATCATGCAAGGGCTGTCAGATTAACACTGAGATATAATTTGCATTGTCACTTCCCTTGCATCAGATGATTTTGATCATGCATCGTGTAATCAGCAATATTGTGTGAATAATTTAAAGCTAATGCCTCACCAACAGAAGTTGTTCTGTAATCTTAAAGGAAAGAAACATGGAAATATGCTGACAGCTGAAGGTTCAAGGAATATTTCTCGGGGACATCTCAGCTCTCTCTGTACACATTATGATTCTCTTTTTTCCCTTTCCTGTAGTCTCAGGAGAAGATTTAGACTAGAATTGTGATTATATCTATGAGTAGAAATAAAGATCAAATGTATTTTATATATTTGTTATAGGTAATAAGCTGTATCAGCAAGTTTTAGGAATGTTTTACATATCTATCAACTTAAAGATCGACAAATGCAAAGTATTTTTTGTGCCTCTTTCTCTTTCATGGCAATTAGTTTCTTGTGGAAAAAACCAGGTCCTGATCTCAGACAAGAGGAAAAGAAGACATGAGGGCTGCGACAGCAGGACAGCAGGACAACCTGGGTCCAGATAGGCAGAGCCATTGACAATGACATGAACCTTTGACCATAAGCATTTCAAGAGGACATCGAAGTCTTTTCTATAACTTTTTCTATGGGGAATTACAAGTAAATTTAGATTTCAAAGATCCCTTAGTATTCTGGGGCCCTCCCCCACGGAAATTCCATAGGTGGATGCTAAATGACTAACCTAAAGCTGGGGGCTGGACATACAGAGATGTGTCCTTGAAAAAAGCCCGACGCTCTCTGTCTGTACGCATTAGAGTCAAAGGAAGAAAAAAAAGAGAAACTCTATACCAGGTGTCATGCTGAATAAGAATCAACTAGCCCACAATGAGGTAGGTTTTTTTATGCTTCATGGTTGCTGTGCCTGTGCAATTGGAGGGTGCTAGAATATTCCTGAGAGACTGTTTGCCATTTAGAAGTCTGAACTCTAACGGTTAAGTGGTTAAAATGTGTGTGTGTGTGTGTGTGTGTGTATATATATATATATATATATATATATATATATATATATATATCCCCAAACAAAGTTTATTTTCAGAGCTATGTTTTTAATTTATTTTTTAACAAAATAATCATCACCTTTGAAGTACTCTCCATTATAGTGAATATAGTTACCAAATCTGAGATTCCATTCTTGGAAACATCTATGTTGACAAATCACTGTTCTTTCATGCCCCTCTTCATTTGGAGAAGAAAAAGAAGTCATATGGAGTGAGTGCAGGTGAGTAAAATGCCTGGTGCAGAGAGGCATGCTGTTTTTTGCCTAAATCTGGTGCACTGAGATGCTGCCTGAGTAGGTGTATTGTGGTGGCAAACCCAGTTCCCTGTCTGCCAAACATCGGGCCTCTTTTGGTCTCACACTGATAGGCAATCTGTTCAGAACACACTTCAAGTGCACTAGGAGTGGACATTTTCATCCATTCTGGAATTTGATGGATGTATAGAATGAGGTTGGTTATCAATCAACATTTTGCTATTTTAGGAATGAGAAAACTACTGATTCACTTTTGTTTTTTCCCATAACCCTGTCCTTGGGAGCGGTGCTCAACACCTCAGCAGTCTCTGCAGCAATTTTCTCGAGCAGGAAAGAAAATTTTAAAGCACCATGCTGCTATCTTACATCAGCCTCCATGAAAAAACAAGGTCCAAGTGAAACTGCTTTTACAAAAAAATCCACTGTGACCAGAGAGAACATTATAAGGCAATACCACTAGGTGCACTAACTCAGATCGAGTTGCTAGATGATCGCTTGATGGGGGGAGAACATGCATATTATGAGAGCTCTGCTCAGCAGAGTTTTTATCCACGTTTGGGGAAGTGCCTCCTCCTATATGTATGCTGCCATGCATATGTGCATATATGCATATATACTAGTATATGTGTTTGGATATGCATATACAGGTAGGGGCATGTATAAGCATATGCACTTATAGATATGGGCATGTATAAGCACATACACACATACATGCGTATGTATAAGCATATACATATACAGACATGTGTATGTATAAGAATATGCATATACTGGAATGTGTATAAACATATACATATCCATATAACTGTTTGTGTGTGTGTGTGTGTATATATATATATATATATATATATATATAGAGAGAGAGAGAGAGAGAGAGAGAGAGAGAGATAGATTAAGAAGTCAACATCTGGCTGAGTCCCGGTGGCGTAGTGGTTGGTCACGGGACTGCGGCCCACTGGGATGGAGGTTCAATTCCGGCTCCCAAGAGCAAAGGCTGGGCCTCCTACTCCCACCACCTGAGGGCAGTGATGCCTAAAAAAAAAAAAAAAAAAAGAAGTCAACATCTATAAAGTAGTTTTCCTGCCTATATCTTTGTTATCCAGAGGATAAATAATTTATATATTTAAATTAATCTACCTGGTAATTATCAAGTGAATAAATTTTGCAATAATTTTAAAGGCAAACAAATTCCGAATTTAGTGAAGGACACCTCAATTCGAAGTGATTGCCACTATCACAAAAAAAGTGATGGGGTTGAAATAGTTAATTTGGATAGCAGAAGTTATTGGGTTTTGAAAACTCCATGTTATGCTCTATCACTCCAAGGACAAACCTACGACATTATATTCAGGAACCTGTGAATTTCTTTAGCCCTCTCTGGCTTCCCATTGACAGCTGCACTCCGCCCCATGTGTGAAAAGGTATATTCTGAACAATGAAGGTAAGTTTATGGTAACTGGAGTTAAACTAATGGAAAGCATTGAATTGATCAGCAGGAAACTTGAGAAAGGTTAAAATCGCCTCCGTTTCTATGCTGCTGTACAGTAGTGAGTAATGTTAATTGAATTCCCCTTGTGAGATTCTAAGAGATTTTTTCCACAGGATCCTGTGTTGTATAAAAAGGAAACAATGGCTTGTGGTAAAGCTAATTCAAGCTGAGATACATTAACTGCACCACATTATCAGGCTCTAAGAGTGCTATTAACACACATCACCCACTGTGTATATTTGTGAATTAGGAGGTTTCCTTGTTAATGGAAATGAGACACTTTCCTTGAAAATGCCAAGCACTGTGTGTTGACACCAATTTAAAAAGCTCAAAAAGGAAAAAGAAATCTTTGTTCCATATAGGATATGACTCCTCTCTTTTTGATAAGGCACTTTTTTCACTACTATCTTGCTTTTCTTTTGGCTTTTAGAAATTTATTTGTTTGCATTCCTGCTTCATTTCTTTCTCCCTTTCATCTTATTGATCATGTTGATCAATGTTATTTGGGTCATCAAAATACTTGCATCCAAAGGTCCTAATTCACTTGCAGATATCAAACACAGCAGCTCATTAGTGTCAAACTTGAGACGTATCAGATGAGGAATCAGGAAGCTCAGGTTCAAGTCCTGGTGTTACTGAAATCTGCCACTGTGTGTATGTGCACTTGATAGCAGGGAAGGGTAGGAATGCTACACTTACTGAAACATTATCACATGAAAGAAAGTGAGCTTGATGTAATTTTCATATTCTTGCTGTGAAATCAGTTGGTTGGAAACCTTGGAACCTATATAACCTTTTCCTTCCCGTTTGATGCCTGAGCAACCCATAACTTAGATTATTATTACTATTTTTTTAAAAAACTTGTAAATAAAAAAGGGGGATGGGGGAAAGAGGAGCGTATAACAAGGGCTCAAATGGAAAATATTTCAAAATGAAGATGGGAACATGTGTACAAATATGCTTGAAACAAATGATGTATTGAATGTTATAAGAGCTGTTAGAGCCCCCAATAATATAATTGGAAACATAAAAGAAAGAAGATTCTGATTTTGGCAGCAATTGAAAATATATATGCTCTAAAAATAATCCCACAATATTCTGTTGTTTAGGGTGCTGGATTATTTTGGATTCTCAATTAACAAAAAACCAATCTTAAAAAATTTTTGGTAAATAATCCTTAACGTAAGAATGCCATTCACTAAGTGAATATGTGTCCTTTCCAGCCTAGAAAATGTGCAAGAATAAACACTGTCTCTTCAGCCTACTTCTTATAAAAACAGAAACATACTTAGGAAGATGGAGAGAAAAAAAAGAGAATGAGCTCATTTTTATTTTTTATTACATCAGACAAACGAAATAAGTCTGTTTAATTAATCCAGTTCTTACAAGCTCAGCTATGCATCAAGCTATTGCACCGTACACTCCTTACCCAATCATAGCATTTAGAAGCCATCGTTCAAAACTATGCTACTGACATTTTCACTCAACATTTGCTTCATTCCAATGGTGGAGCCAGGGCATGAAGAGAAATGTAATTCCTCATCGATTTTATGGAAACAAATGACAGTACAATTATATAATTTAAAATGAACTTTATACTTCATACATGCAATCTACATACTTCCTACTTGGTTGGTAAATTGACTTTGATGCATTCTCTGGGATGTGCAAATAGTCAATGAAATTGATTAATTTCAACACAGTTGCACTTATGTATAGGAAACATTAGATTTCATAACTCTAATCTAGAAATGTAAGGGAAGCAACAGGAAAGGAATCCAGCTATGTGTTTCAATTAGTCAACTCTTTAAAAGGTGCTACTTAAAGAAATTGCATAAGCTATAACTACAATGGAAATGTTCATTTAGTTTTTTGATATTTTAAAAGTATGAGGTAGTGGATCATTTTGGTTATTTCTGCTTCCCTACTTTACAATGCATGATGTCTTTTTCCAGAGAATGGTTTCCCTCAATAACATGTCTAATGTACACAAGAGAAAGTCTTGCCACCCTTCCTTCTAAAAAAATACTACTTCTCTGAAGACAGATTTGTTTGTTCTTTTCCAGTGCTATAATTCAAATGCATTTGTTTATTTATTTTTCTCATTTAATTTTCAACTGTCACATGCATATGCATAGTTGAAAATACCAAGATTTGGATCAGACTCAACTTAGTCCCCAAAGTAACACCCTTGTTTTTCAATACTTTAAAGAGGTTGTGTGCAGCAGATTTAACTAATGCAATGATTTTTGTGACTATCGATTGCTGCTTCCAAGAGCAATGATCATGGACCTAGGAAAGAAAAAAATCTTTGAAAGTGTCAATCTTTTTCCCATTGATCATGGTGTTGCCTATTTGTCCAGTTGTGAAATTATTGATTGCCTATACACTGAGTACACATACTGATGGCTTTAATCTCCGATCTTCATTAGCAAGCTCTTCAAGTGTGCTTTACTTTCAGCATGCCAGGGTGTATCATCTGTATACTTCAAGGTGGTGACAAGCTTTCCTCCAATCCTGACACCACATTCTGCTTCACATAAGCTAGATTTTTTAAATTGTTTTCTGAATATACAAATTGCATGAGTGTGTAGAGAAGATACGATCCTGAGTCACACTTTTTGATTTGAAATCATACAATTTTTCTTTGCTGTGTTTCACAACAGCCTCTTGATCCAAAAATAGACTGTGTATGAGCACAATGAAGTATCATCAAAAAGTAATCACTGAGGGAAGTTAAACCAAGACCACACACTCACAAAAATCTTCTTTGGAAATTTTGTCTTAAAGAAATGCTAGTAATACTATCTAATATGGTAAGAAAAAGAAACTAATTTATCGCTATCCTAAGCAGAGCCTAACAACTATATAGAAATTTTGAGAATTTCAAAGCTAACCACTGCATTTCCTGCACATACTGCATTTGCAAGAGACAGTGGTTCACCACTTGCTTTCTTTTCTACTTGAGCCTGAGAGTGAACCACGGTTGTCAAGTGTTGGGCTGCTAACCATGAGTGCAGAGCTTGGAAATCACCAGGTGTTGCACAGGAGAAAGAAAGCACTTTCTAACCCTATAAAGAATAACAGCCTCAGAAAGCCATGGGGACCATTCCACCAGATCGACCTAATTCTACCCTATCCAATGTTGCCTCTGTCGACTGCTGCGATGTGTAAGTGCCAGGATTAGAAAGCCAAAAGGGAAGAACATGCTCAGCATGTCTCAACATGGGACAGCTTAAGAAATAAGTCAAGCGTCAATGTTGAAAATTTGAAGGATTCCGTTGGTCAAATACTGAGTGGTGAAGGAAACATTGAAAAAGAATGAAAGAAATACACAAGATACTGTACCAAAAGAGCAGACTGTCATACCACCATTTCAAGAGGCAGCATATCACCTAGCATTACGGAACCTTAAGTTGACTGAATATGGAAAACCAAAGTTTCAGGAATTGGTAACGTATATACTAAAATGCTTCAACAAGCTATGGAAGTCTTGGATTCATTGACAAACCTGTGAAAACGTTGGAAGAGAGATATCTGATCAATTGATGGAAAAGATCCGTATTTTTTGGGGGGGGGCATCACTGCCCTCTGGTGGTCGTGGGAGCTACCCAGTCTTGCTCCTGGAGAGCTGCTGCTGAATTTGAACTGCAAAGTCCATGGGCCGCAGTCCTACACTCAACTACTACATCACCAGGGCTCAGTCAAAAAGATCCATATTTGTACCTGTGCTAAAGAAAGATTATCCAAAAGAGTGCAGAATTTATGAAATGATATCATTAATATCTCATGGAATTAAATTTTTGCTGAAGATAATTCAGTAACACTTGTAGTGGTAGATCAACAAGGAACTGCAAGAAAGTCAAGTAGGAAAGATGTAGCCATGTGCTTATTGACTGTGAGGGCGCACCCCAAAACACATTTTCTTTTTCAAAGATATGTATTTAATTATTTTTTTTACAAAACAATGGTATCACCTTCAAAGAACTCTTCATCACACTTCATGTATTTGTCAAATTGATTCCATTCTTGGAAACATTTTACAAACTCACCTATATGAATGACTGATAGAACCTCCCTCATTTTTGTTTGCTTGCTTGTTTCTTTTTCACCTCATCTACTTTGTCAAATCACTGTTCTTTCATAGCCCTTTTCATTCATAGAAACAAAAAGAAGTTGCACAAAATGAGATCAGGTGAGTAAGGTGCATGGGCAAGACAGGCTTGCTTTCTTTTGCCAAACAGCTGTTTCATTTTGTCAAAGCTGTCTCCACTACCTTGAGATTGTCATGATTTAAAAAATGGGCCCTGTCTGTCACAAACCAGGCCTTTTTTGGTTTGTTTGTTAGATTTGTTACTCAATCTTTTTATAACTTCTAAATAGAAGCTTGATTAGCAGTCTTATCTGGTGCAATGGACTCCACATGGACATTTGTGAGCGGTCAGGAATTTGAAAGACGTCAATAATGAGGTTTGTCATCGATTGAAATAAGATTCAATTCATCTTTTCTGAAATAAGAAAATCACTCGTACAGTTGAGTTTTTCCCAAAGTGCTGTCCATGTAACCTATAGGCAATATCTCAACAGTTTTGTGATAATTTCTCCAAGCAGGAAATAATATTTCACAGCTGCATGCTGTCCTCTTAAGTCAGCCATCACAAAAATAGAGGTTTAAACAAAACTTCTTTCATGAAAAATTCACTGTGATCAGAGAGAACCTTCCTAGGCAATGCCATTGGGTGTGCTAACTCCAAGTGAGTTGTTTGATGCTCGTCTACAACAAAAGCTTCTTTGAGTGGGGCTTTTGTACAGTTTGTGTGTGTGTGTGTGTGTGTGTGTGGAGGGACCCTTTCTATGCAGGAATTAATGCATGAAGAGTAACAAACTATAATATGATATAACAAGATATTCCTATTTTGCATGGTCTTTGGTGGTGGTTGCTGCCAAATTATTCCATTCATGATGATCCCAAGTCTGTCATATTAGAATTGAATTGTACTCTATAGGGTATTTGATGACTGATATTTCAAAAATGTATCACTATGCATTTCTTATGAGGTGTATGTTCAGGTAGCAGGGGGCACAGTAACTATTCCTATTGTGTTTAAACCACAATTTTGAAGTTTAAAAGTTAATCCATGGAAGGTAGAAGACATAATATGTTTGCATAAATATGAAATTACTTCAGGCATTTCCTGATGAAGATCCAAGATTACAGATCCCAGTGTAATGTACAGATTCTCTATCTTAACGCAAAGGAAACAAGGATCCTCACAACCAAAAGATAAAGTAACAGCATGATAAACAGAAAAGATGGTTGAACTTGTCTAGGATTTCATTTTATTTGAAGTCACAGTCAACTCTCATTGCAGTAGCTGTCAAGAAATTAAACGACATGTGGCATCTGGAAAATTTGTCACAAAAGAAAATTTTACAGTATTAAAAACAGAGATGTCACTTTAAAGATCAAGGTGGGCAAACCTGAGACATGGCTTATTCAATCAACTCAAAGGAATGTAAAAGATGGATAACGATTTAGGAATCCTGGGGAAGAATTGATACCTTGGAATTATGGTTCGGGTCAAGAATTTTAATATTCCTTGGATTGCCAGACAAATGAACAATTTTTTCTTGCAAGATGCACATCCAGATGCTCATTGGAATTTAGGTTGACTTGTCCTCCCTTCTTGTGGTCACATAATCAGGAGGGACAAGTAAGGGATGGGAAAAAATAAAGAACTTAAAAGAGACATTTTGACACACTGGCTGCCAGAATGGATCAAACAGAACAATAATTGTGAGGAGAATGCAGAAGCAGGCTGTTTGTTATACTGTATAGTGGATTATGATGAGGCAGAACCCACTTGATGGAACATGACCATAACAATTTCAAGAATTTAGCCTCATCCAGCTAATAATTGGGGACCTTGGTGGGGTAGTGGTTATGCATTGGGCAGCTGTTTGCATGATCGAGGGTTTGGAACCACCCATTGCTTCTTGGGAAAAAGACAGGGAAATCTAGATCCTTAAAAGTTACAGTCTGAAACTCACAGGAACAGTTCTATCCTGTCCTGTAGAGTGCTATGAATTGGCATAGATTTGATGGTAGTAAGAGGTAATAATTAGTGTATTTCATAATTTATTCATCAAAAGGTATAGACTATAAAACAAAATGTAAAAATAGAACACTTAAATAAGATAATTAGGTGCATACATAGTGTGTAAGTAAACTAGAAAATGTGTTTAGAACTAATGGAAGGTGTGGACATATTTGGGAAGGATGTATTTCCCAGAGCATCTACCAAATGATCAGATCTAAATTAATTATCAAGGGGCTGACAAGCAGTTAAAAATGACAGAGAGTGTAACATTTCCTAAATTGTGTAATCTGAAGTTAGTCCTATAATCCATGCTGTAGTTATTCAGTTTTCACTTGTTTACACAGTTCAGACCTCAAATGGCACAAAATAACCCCAAGTGAGTAGACGTGCTAAGAACTAGCTATGTAGCCTATTATGTATGATTCAAGAGCAAATAGAGCAAATTACTGTTTTCCTGCTTGGTCTTTTGAGTCCATGTTTTGTCTCTTTCACTGCTTATGACTACTTCCCTCCAAAGTGGCTAACGAGCAGAAACTGAAAATCAGCCTTCGTCCTTATTGATCTAAGGAACTGGTGTTAATCTCATCATCTCTGCTACCTTGCTTGCTTGACATCTTGGTGTCAGTCATGCTTTGACTACACCACTCGAGGGCATGGATTCTCATTTGAAAGATGGAAGAAGACTTGGCAGCAACAGACACGAGACTGCATTTACTGCGGGGACTGGCAACAGAAAAGAGCCAGATGATGACATTTTTAGAGCAACATGCAATCCATTTGTTGTGATAAAGAAAACATCTCCAGTATTAAGAATCCTTTGTTGCAAACAGCTGAAAAACATTCATTAACTAAAATCAATGCTTTCCTTTTCCTCCGAACAATGTTGTTTGCCTTTGGAGTGTGCTGAAATTGTCCTAGTGCTCCCCAATATGTGTTTTTCTCCTTTCTCAAATATAAACATCTTTGCAAAGGGCCTTGCTTTTGTGATAGGTTTCATTGTAGTTTAGAGTCTCACAAACCTCAAGCAAATGAATTTTTAAATTCATTAAACCTGATCATTCTTACAGAATAGCATTTAAAAATGCTGTTTTTTTATTAATCAAATTTTTATATAATCACCACGTGCTTGTATTTGTGATATAAATGGACCGGTAGAATAGCTGTCATTCACAAACATAACATTTGCTAGTTTACCATTTATGTTGAATCCTTGCTACTTGTAAGGCACTGTTCTAGGCAATTGGACTATGCAGATATGATTAAAATGGATATCATATTTGAAAATAATAATTAGATATACTAAAAGTACAGAGATGTGAAAATGATCCTGAAAGATCTTATACATGTGATCCAGTCTTAAATCTAAGACAAAGGGCATTGTCATAATTTGAGATATATTCAAGCCATGTCCCAGAGATGCAATTGGTCAATGACAGTTTTATCTAAATCCAGATTGAAATCATTAAGGAAATGGAAGATGTTTTTGTAACATCAGTGATATTGCCAGAGAACATTTCAATTATTTTTATTTTCATAAAATTTACTTGGTTATGAAATGATTTCATTTTTTAAAATTTACTAAGAAATTAAAAGTTAGGCTTTCTTAAAATATCACTGATTGTTATTCACATATTTGTTTTGGCTTTTGATTTGTGATTGTTACTTAAATGATAAGTGTCTTGAATTGTCCTACATAATTAAATATATATTTGTCTGAGATGAAATTTATAATGAGCCAACCAATATGTTTTTAGATTTTCTGAACTTTAGCTATGAATACACTCAATATTGCTTTTGGGTTGAGTATTTTTGATATAATGATATTTCTTTAAAATTTAAAGCTACTTTATATATAACATAAAGTATTACATATAATCAAATATTTTAGAGATGAAAGTATTTTAGTGTTCTGGGTTGATTGGACATCCAAACCCCTGAAATGTTAAGCAAAACAAAACAAAAAAATAAAATCTTCACTGCTATTGAATCAGTTTTGCCTCTGAGCAACCATACAGGACAGGGTCATACTGCCCCTGAGGATTTCTGAGACGGCAACTCTTTACAGGGGTAAAAAAAAACCCATTTTCTCTCTCTGAGTGACTGGTGGTATCAAACTGCTCACCTTTATCAGCAGCCCAAAATGTAACTCACCAAACATCCAGGTCATGTGTATCGTCAAGTCCTCATGTTGGTAGTGGCAGATGTCATTCCATAGTTTCTTTTTGATAGGTTCATTAGATCATATTAATTAAGGTGAAGTTCAAATTGAACAATTTCTGAGTTATAAAATGAATACAGGGGAAGCACCCCTAGGGGATTGGGTTAGTGGTGGCAGAAATCGTGTGAGGATTCTGCATAGAAATCAAGGAACTAAGGGAGGGGTCAGCATGAAATGATTGGTATATTCTTAGACAACATCACTCTGGTAAAATACATTTCTGCTATAGCGGTACACTAGCAGAGCCTCCTTTCCAAGGAAACATCAGAACCGCCTTAGGGGGGTGGTCTTTTGGCAGCCTAATCATGGAGAGAGGCTATACTCTCCCTTGCCCTTCAGCTTTTTCCTTGCTCAGATTTTGCATCTCGCTGTGAGGTCAGAGTGGGCAGCCCGTGTCATCCGTCATCCTTGTGAATTGTCAGTGCCCTGCTATGTTCTTCCGGACCTTGAAAACACGTGACTGCACCCACTGGCATGTGATCCCCAATTTCCAGCTTTGCCTTCCTATTTCTGCCACCAGCAGTTATGAGTATGAAGGGGGCCTCTGGGTAGTCCTGGATCTATGCCCTTGAGTTAGATTGGGCTGGCATGCCTGCTGGACCTAAAATTGATTCTTGAAATAAAGTTCTTGATTTTACATAAATGAGTGTCACATGTTTGTTTCTCTAGACAAGGTAGCCTAACAAAATCTTCTTTACTTTTACCACTTTCTTTTTCAAAAGTAAAAAAAGAAAAATCTCTTGTTGTTTTCAGGTGTTTTTCAACTGTTTCCAAGCATGAACAGCATAAAACAAAAAAACCAAAAACCCTCTCCAGTCATGAGCCACTATGCCAGGAAATCTCTTCTAGGGCATATAACAATAACAACATGGCTGTTAAATTATACAGCAAACCAATGATTAGCTTTGTAAGAAGCAGCCAATGTCTTCCGAAATGACTACACCAATTTGTATTTCAACCAACAATTAATGAGAGTTCCTCATCATTTGGCTTTGTTCACAATTTTTCCATTTGATTTAATTTTATCTTTATTTATTCTTCACTGTTCCTTTTGTTACATACATAGATCTCTTATTTTGACCTATTTTATTTTCCTTAACTCCAAAGAACTTCTTTCAAAAATTTTTGGAACATCTCCGACATACCTAAGCTTTATACTTTTAAGCGGGTAGTTGGTTTTCTACATGAGTCTGATCTTCTTTTTCTTTTTTTTTTTTTGACCTTGTTTATCATGGCTTGTCATTTTATTATTTAAAAACTTAGTATAATTTATTCGCTACTCTATACTGATGCTGTTGATTTGGGAGAGGTGTTTTTTAGGGGGTTATTTAGTAGGGAGTTAAAAGAGCCCTGATAGGGGAGTGGCTATGCTTTGCACTGTGATTCTGATGGTTGGCAGTGAAAATCCACCAGCAACTCAACAGGACAAAGACTGGACTTTCTACTCCTGTAAAGACTTACAGTCTCAGGAACCCAGCAGAAAGCAGCACCGCTAGGGGTCTCTACGAGTCAGCCTTGTCTCGATGCCAGTGAGCATGGTTTGGATTAAATAGTTGATCTGAGTTTCTTATTTGCTGTCGCTCTAACTAAAAGGCGCACATGTCCTTTGGCAGCCTCTTGGCTTTTCCTAACTGCTGTCTGAATTTCCCTGAAGGCAATTTATGCATTATGCTGACAACCTCAAGGTCACCAGTTCACAACCACCAGAAAGATGAAGCTTGCTCTTCTGGAAAGTTTTACCATTTTGGAAATCCACAGGGGCAGTTCTGCACTATGGCCAAATGGGTAAGTGGACAAGTACTAACTGAAAGATCCAAGGTTCGAACCCATCAGCTGCTCTGTAGGATAAAAAACTTGGCAATCTGTTCCCTTGAGGAGCCCCTATGGGATGTCCCTATTGTGTTCTGGCACAGAGGACTGCCCAAGGGGGAAGGCACATGGCAGCAGAAAGCAACAGGAGCAGGGGCCCTTTAGGATCTGAGTCGGGTAGTTCTGTTCATCTGTAATTTTTGTTATTATAAAAAGCAGACCGACCGGGTCGGTCTTCGGGCCCACTATGCTCAGAATATTATACCCCTGCGGGGAGCCAATGAGTCACAGAATAGATCGAGAAAATGACAACAAGACGTGCCTCGCTCTCTCCTTAATGACGCAGAGAGCAACAAAGGACATTTTGGGTCACATGGTGGGGAAGTAATGCAGTTTAACTCCCTAAAATGGACAGAGTCAAGAAGGAAACTTTGCTGGATGGACAGTCAGGAGGAGAGAACAATAGGACCGATGGTTCCTGGGAAACATGGACGAACATACTCAGGAACAGCGGAACAAGTGGTCTGGAATCAGTGTGAGAGGCCTGGTAAGGTTTAAGCAAGGGTAATGCAACTGAATGGAATTGCTGAAACACAAAGGAAGTCTGAGCATGATAATGGGAAAGGAGGAAGGTAGAAGGAAATAGAGGAAAGAACTAGGAGAAAAGGGCATTTATAGAGGTGAAAATATAGGCATGTACGTATCTAGGTACATATATTTATAGGTATAGTACTAACGTAGCAGATGGACCTTGGGCCTCCACTCAAGTCCTCCCTCAATGTAAGAGAACTTTGTTTGGCTAAACTGTTGTTCCATGATGTTCACTGCCTCATATGATCACTGAAGACAAATCGGTGCATAAACAAATGTGGTTTAGAAAGCTGATGGTGTCCAGCTATCATGATATAATGTCTGGGGTCTTAAAAGCTTGACAACATATAAACGGCCATCTACATGAGTAGTAACCATGTCCACTTGGAAGAAGCACACCAATCAGTGTGGTTATGAGATGTCAAAAAGAGCAGGTCTCAGGTATCAAAGAGGATAAAAATCATATTGCTGTGTCCTTACCTTCCGAGACGATCTCTGAGGCCATGTGGGGGCATGAGAAAGAGTGGTGAAGAGATATGATGGTTCCCAGCTATCAAAAAGATGTAGCCATCTGGGGTCCGAAAGGTTTGAAGGTAAACAAGCAGCCATATAGTTTGGGAGTAACGAAGCCCACTATGAAAGAAACACACCAGTTAATGTGATCTTGAGATGTGGAAGGAATCAGGTATTGGACATCAAAGAGCAAGAATCATATCATTGTGTTCCCACCTGGCTGATATCATTGCTGAAGACAAATGGATGCAGAGGCAAACATGCTGAAGAAAACTCACGGTGCCCAGCTACCAAATGATAAAGCATCTGGGATCTTGGAGGCATGGGGGTGGACATGTGGCCATGTAATGTAGAGACAGCAAGGTCCACATGGAAGAAGCACACCAGACTGTGTGATCGGGAGGGGTTGAAGGGAGCAGGTGTTGAGAGTTGGGGAGCAGGTTTCACATCACTGCGAGTGAGGGGGAGTGCAGGGTGGGGAACCCAAGCCCAATAGTGGGTAATTGGAGAAGGATCACAGGGGAAGATGAGCCAGTCAGGGTATGGTGAAGTAATGATGAAACACATAACTTCCCTCTAGTTATTAAAGGCTTCAGACCCCCAACTGTCATGATCCTAATTCTACCTCACAGCTGGACTGGAGGAGATACACTGGTGCAGATCAGAACTGGAGATACAGGGAATCCAGGACAGATGAACATCTTGGGACCAGAAGGTATTGGGAGGGTGGAGGGAAGGTGGGCTAGAGAGGAGCTGATTACAAGGATCTACACATAACCTCCTATCTGGAGGATGGACAGCAGAGGAGTGGGTGACGGGAGACATCAAACAGGGTAAGATATGACAAAATGATAATTTATAAAATATAAAGGGTTAGTGTGGGAAGGGGAGTGGGGAGGGAGAGGAAAAATGAGGAGCTGATGTAAAGGGCTCAAGTAAAAGGGCAAATGGTTGGAGAATGATGATGGCAGTAGGCATGTGAAGATGCTTGGCACAATATATGTATGTATGTATGTATTGTGATAAGCAATATTCGAGCCCCCAATAAAATGACTTTAAAAAGCAAATACTTACTGTCACCTAGTTCATGCTAGTCACAGTGACCCAACAGATAGCCTATTCATGTGCTTGTCCAGTAGGCATGGTGCAGGAAGCCAGCTATGAGTTTAATGACTAAATCTCTTTCTTTTATTAACCTGTACCTGTAGCAACTGTGACCTGCATAGTGCCTTTCAGGTTTGTTTAACTGTTTGTTTGCTTACTTATTTATTTATTTTCTCATAGCTGATGTGTGGCAGGAAAACTAATGGTAATTAAAATTAGGTATTTTTCTTTCACAGAAGCCAGTTTCTCCCAAAATGCATAATGCTCAGTTCTGATATTTGCTTGATGATTAGACATCAGGTAAAGTCTAACAGTGTCCCTGTGTATAAGAGAATGAAAGAGGGTCCAGTCCTGCACTATCCTAAACTAATGTCTGTATGTTGATCCAGTTGCTACATGATTTCCCCTAACCAAACATTATCTCCCCAAACTCACTACCACATGTCAACCTGTGTGGTTAAGACCTTTTTCCCCTCTTTTTACAGCGAAGACTACTGCTACAACAAGTAGTAGTAGTTGGACTACTACAAGTAAAACATGAGAAAGAGTGGCGACACTAGTAACACTATTTCTCTAAGATTTTCAGTATATCAAGCTTGCCTATTACTCTGTTGCTAGCAATTACTCAATTGCCCTTTAAGAATGTCTACCTCATTCTGCATCCAAAAACATTATCCCTCCACCTAATAAGCTGATTTCTTATATTTATCTATGTCTCAAATTTTAGGAAAGTGAGTAGATCTGTGCTCGCATTTAGGTGTGCCTAAGAAAAGGTATTTATTTTAATCTGTGGAAGTAATATATATGAATCCTAAGCATTTTATATGTTGGATAAGAAAGTAGAAATATGCCCTGTAATTTATTATCTCTTCAAGATCTTGGCAAACTTTTTATAATTTTAATGCATTAAGTAGCTATACATATGTAGACAAATATATTTGAAAGTTTGATATCCAGAGTCTGATCCCTTTAGTTTTTATTAATTCTTGTGAAAAAAATTTTAAAAAGCTTCATCTTTCCTACTTGGGCCTGACAGATTGGCATCAATCATATATTTAAATGAATTTATACTGTAATAGATGCAGTTTTCCTTATGCACAAATAAGTAATTCTTTCCATATATATGATGGTAGACTTATGTTCTTTTCTTCTTGAAAGTTCTCACTGTTGGTTAATTTCAACTTGACCTTCTTATTGTTTGGGTGCTTTTTATTGTATGTTTTATGAGGTACATGCCAACTTATTTCAAAATGGCCTTCAGCCAAGATGAAAATCAATGAAACTCAGTTTCTTAAAGTTTTAAGGATTTGTTTGTTCTTGGGATGCCACCGTGAGTCCCTTTTCTCATATGTGTAGAGATATAACTGAAATGTTTCTGAGATCATTTTAAACTGTGGGAAAATAATAACTCCTCGCTTCTAAATGAAATTCAATTATACTTTCTGGAATAGATATTTCTGGATATATGTGAAAATGAGAGTAAGTTCTGTCACTGAGAATAAAATTATATTTTGTCTATAAGTAATACTTGAACTGATAATAAATCCCATCTCCAAAATTTTCTAAGTAATGGACCTTGAACAGATACACTTCTCTTTTTTAGCATCAGGCTTCTTATATCTAAAATTTGGAGAATAGTAAAAGTTGCTTCATATTGGCAAAGAATACTGAAAGTATGACGGACAGTCAGAAGAAAACAAATGTGTCTTAGAAAGAGGACATCCCGAAGTCCTTTAGAAGCTAGAACAAGGAGTCTTCTTGTTGGGAACTTTGAATATATTATGTGGAGATAGAAGGATTTCATTCTTGGTGTGGCAGTCATGTGCTTATGTTAATTTTATGATTGAAATGTAGGGGTGGAGTCTAGCCTATTGATCTGGAGATAGCCATTGAGTAGCCAATGAGACCTCTATGTGGGCATGGTTTTCTCCTGAGACTTCGGGGAAACCTCACGATATTTCCCTTGTGAAGATGAGAAGCTATCTCCACAGTTGTTGGGAGTTAGTCTCAGAGGTGATGAGTCACGGAAAAGACAAGATGGCAGCATCCGGGAAGCTGGACAAGCCAGCGGAGAGACCACAGGCTTTGCCCTGATGGTGCCAGACCTCTGAAGCTGGGGCGGCATGCTATTGATGGACCCTGAACCCTGGAAGTGAGGAGCCATGGGGAGAGCCCTGCCAGTGCCAGAATTCTGCACCCACTGACCTGTGACTTCGTGAGTCAGAAGGAGAATTTGTAGACTGATTTCGGGCATATGGGTTAATATCGGACTTATGACTTTGTACTGGACTGGAATGGGATGCCTTTTTAGTGTCACATTCCTTTTGTATATAGACCCTTTCCTTATGTCTATATGTGTGTCTATGAAATTTGTTCCTCTAGTCTACCTGGACTAACACACTTGACAAAGTAAAGAATCAGTGAAAAGTGACAGATCTGAAATTAGATGGATTGGCAAAGCGGTGGCAACAATGGGTACTGTCATAATAATTATTGTCAAGAAGGCACAAGACAGGGTAGTGTTTCCTTCTGTTGCACATAATGTCACTGTAAGGCTAAACCAAATCAACCTCAAACAATTTAAGTATATTTTTGTGGAGCTTCAATAACACAATAAATTCAAAAGATTATCACAGAGAGAATGATTACAATGTGTGGCAGTCATGTGCTTATGTTCATTTTATGATTGAAATGTAGGGGTGGAGTCTTGTCTGTTAAACTGGAGATAGCCATTGAGTGCCAATGAGGCCTCTTTGTGGGCATGGCTTTCTCGTGATACGTCTTGGAAATCTTGGAATATTTTCCCTGTGAAGATGAGAAGCTATCTTCCCCAGTTGTTGGGAATTATTCTCAGAGATGATGAATCACAGACAAGACAAGATGGCAGTGTCCAAGAAGCTGGAGGAGCCAGCGGACAGACCACACTGCATTGCCCTGGGGCCAGATTTCTCAAGCTGGGGTGGCCACATGGGAGACCTCTGCCAGCAATGAGTTGCTTCTGCCACCATGGGATGCTGTTGATGGACCCTGAGCCCTGGAAGCGAGGAGCCATGAGGGGACCCCTGCCGGTGCCAGGACACTGCACCCACTGTAACTTCGTGAGTTGGAAGGAGAATTTATAGACTGATATCAGACATATGGGTTAATATCAGACTTACGATTTGGAACTGGATTGGATTGGGATGCTTTCTAAATGTCCTATTTCTTTTATATATAAACCTTTTCTTTATATCCATATGCATGTCTATGAAATTTGTTCCTCTAGTCTACCCGTAATAACACACAATGGTAGTTGTTTGCCTAATTTAGGAGTCTTGTATGCTATCTTGTATGCTATCAGTGTTTAACGCAGTGGACTATTCACCAAAAGGATGGAGGAACAAGTACAAGGGTGGTCACTCTGGAAGAAAGTCTTAGCCTAGCAATTTAATGTCATTGGAAACCTGCTGAAGTCCATCTCTACTCTGATTCACATAGAGTTGCCTCAATCACAGTTGATTCTACTAAAATTTAAGCATTTTTATTGCTATTAATGACAACAGAGGGAGCCTGGTAAAGTAGCAAATTACAAGTTGGGTTCCTACCCACTAATTTAGCAAGTTGAATCCAGTCTTTGCTCCATGGAAGAGAGATGAGGCTTTCTACTCCCGTAACTTATTAACGTCTCCTTCTACCACCACCAGAGGACAGTGATGCAAAAAAAATTGCTTATTAATGTCTTGGAAACTCCAGAAGCAGTTCTGCTCTGTCCTACAGGACTATGAGTCAGATTTGTCTCTGTGAGCTTGTGCCTTTGGTTTATAATTGAGTTTTCCTCTTTTATAGGATGGCTGTGAGACAGAACCAACATGTGGCCATACAATCGCAATGAAATACTTGTATCTGTGATATCACCTGGTAATTGGGTTGTCTTTATTATACTAAATATGCCATCATTAGTCCGTCTGTTTCCTATTGCGAGGTAGTATGGAATAGATTCTGACCCTAGTGGCCCTATGTGCAACATGATGTTGAAGCGCAGGCCAGTCTTCACAGTTGTTCTTATGTTTGAGCTTATTGTTTCAGCCACTGTGCATCCAGCTCAGTGAGGGCCTTCCTCTTTTTCTCTACCCCTCTACTTTATCAAGCATCATATTTCTCTCTCGGGACCAGTGTCTCCCAAAAACATGCACAAGGCATGGCAAAGGATGTCTCACCATCCTTTCCTCGACATGGCTGATGTGTGATTGTCATCAGTTTAAAACCAGCAATTAATTTTGAGATAGATTTTAAAAAGAAAATTAACTGCCATTGAAAGCATGCACAGATCCAGCAAAATGGATGGCATATGGTAATTATCAAGGAACAGTTAGATTTCCTGAGTGGTTAATGCCTCGTACTTTGACTTCGCATGCTTGAAGGCCTTGTTGAAGGAATTGGTTGACTCACTGGCTGGGTTAAAGCCACCTGGGCCAAGTTTGGCTGCCCATGTGAATCTTCCACCTGGCTTTGTGCATGGATGTGAGCACGCACAGTTTGGAGTCTTCAGAGGTTTCCAATGGTTGCCTTATTTCCTTCCATCCTCCTTTAGGAGAGGCCATTGCAGTCATGGGAGGGACAACCCTCATCCTTAAATCTAGCTACATAACAGAAACAGTGAGGGGAAGCTGAAAGAGATCGATCTCCCCTCAGAGCAGATGGAACATTCCAAGAGAACTGGTATTCTGTATCTGGAATCCTCAATTGCTATGTTGTGAGAAAGCAAATGTTGGCATATTAAAATAGGATCCACTTAGAGTATGTCTGTTACAGTGCGTTAATAAATTAATGCATTGTGCTGGATTGACTCCCTGGGAAAGCTGATCCAACCAACTTTTCATATTAAAAAAAAAGTCAGAAACTTCAAATACAGTAAAATATCTTCTGTTCTCAAAGCTTTTCCAAATTTTCTGATCAGGAAAGTAGAGTGTTCACTGTGCGTTTAATGAAAATACAAAGGAATATCAGTTTGGTTTAAGGTGAAGGATTCCAAACAATTATATGTGGAATACATTCATTTTGAAGTCACCAAGAAAGATGGAAAATATGGTTATATATTTATAGTAATGATAAAATTTGTAATAGCAATATGAAAATAACTTAAAAGCACAAATTTATTCAAAGTGTTAGCTATTGTAGAGAATGAAGGCAAGTGAAAGTGGGAAACCAACTGTTCCAATTGTTGATATATTAATAGGAAGTCATGGAACTTTGGGCAAGATAGTAAACCTACCTGATATCACTTTCATTATCTGTGAAATAGAATGGTCAGACTGTAATGAGTTCTGTTGTACTCAGTGTTGGGTGCATTGAAATGATTTGTTTCCTAAGAATAATTGACAGTCAAATTGCTCTCTTCAAACTTTGTGATGGATTTTGGTAATAAACCCATCATGAGAAACTTTAAATATTGTAAAATATAAGGCACCAATAAAAATATAACAGAATTATTCAAGTGAACCTATACATAACAGAATGAAACACTTCTGTGTCTTGCAATCCTCACAATCGTTTCTATGTCTGAGCCCATGATTGCAGTCATAGTGCTAATACATCTTTTCGAGATGGATTTCTCCCTCTTTTTCACTGGCCCTCTACTTCAACAAGTGTGAACTGGTTTGTTCTTCTCCAGGGACTGTTTTCTCCTGACTATATATTGAAAGCATGTAAGATGGAGTCTTGTCTTCTTCACCATAAAGGAGCACTCTGACCTTACTTGTTCCAACAAAGATTTGTTTGTCTTTTCCTTAACAGTCCATATTATTTTCAATATTGTTCTTCAGCACCAAATTCCAATGCATTAATTCTGACTTGGACTTCCTTATATAACATTCTACTTTCACATTCATATGTGTAATGGAAAATGTCACGGTTTGGTCATGTGTGACTTAGAAGTCAAAGTAACATCCTTGCTTCTTAATCATCTAAAGAGGTCCTGTGTAGCAGTTTTACCTAATGAAGTGTGTCTTTTGATCTCTTGACTGCTACTTACATCTGTAGTGATTATGGATCCAAGCAAGACAAAAATCCCTGACAACTTTGACCTTTTCTCCATTTATCATGATGAGTCCAATTTTGTGGGTTGCAATCTCCTTTACATTGAGTTGCAATCCATACTGAAGACTGCAAGTTCTCACCTTCATCACTTAGTGCCTAAAGTTCTTCTCACTTTCAGCAAACAAGGTGTTGTGAACTGCATATAGGTCCAATAATAACCACTAGGCCCTTTTCCAATGCTGACACAAAATTCCTCTGAATTTAATCCAGCTTCTCTCAATATTTATTTTCTCAGCCTACAGATTGATGTTATGGTGAGTGGATAGAAAACTAAAGCACATACTTCCTGATTTCAACCCTGTAGTATTTCTTTGTTCTGTTCACAAAACTACATCTAGATCCATGTACAACTTACACTTGAGTACACTCAAGAGTTCTAGATTTCCCATTCTCCTTAAAGTTATCCATAGTTTGCTTTGTTGTACAGGTAAATGCCTTAGCATGGCCAGTAAAACACAAATATCCTTCTGGTATTCTCTGCTTTGAGTCAAGATCAATTTGACAGCAACACTGTTAATCCTTGTTCCACATTGTCTTTTGAATCAGAACTGAACCTTGAGTAGTTCCCAGTGAATGAAGAATTGCTGTACATCCAATCCATTGTGAGATGATCTTCAGCAAACTTTTGCTTGTCTGTGCTATCAGTGCTTTTGTTCTATAGTTTGAACATTCTGTTCGGTCAGTTTTCTGTGTATTGGGTACAAATATGGATATCTTCCTCTTGTTATTTTGCTCACTTCCAAATTTCCTAGCAGCCACCAGTGAGTGTCTCCAGTGTTTCATCAGCTTGCAGAAACATTTCATTTGACATTATATCAATTTCTAGAGCCTTGTTTTTGGGTAATGCATTCATTGCAGCTTAAACTTCCTCCTTCAGCACCAGTGGTTTTGATTCATATACTACTCTCTGCATGAGTGTATTGTCCACTAACTTTTGTACATTAACTCTATGTATTCTTTCCATCTTCGTTGAATGAGTCCTGCATCATTCAAAACTTTCCCTATAGAATACTTCGATAATAGGACCCAAGGCTTGAATTTTTCTGGAGTTATTTGTTTGCAATATATTGATCATGTTCTTCCCTTTAAATTTTCTAATTATAAGTATCTATATATTTCATTATATTTTTTCACTGTCTTTGCACTGCTTTTTTGCAATTTTCTATTAAGCTACTTGATTTCATTTTTTTCCCATTTGTTTTAGCTTCTTTCTGACTAGGGGTAACTTTTTGAATCTCTTCTCAAATCCACTTTGATTTTTTCTTGATTTTTAATGACCTTTTTTCATGAATAATTATCTTGATGTGCTTCCAAAGCTCATTAGTGTTCAATGGGTCCAATCTGTTTTTGAGATATTCCCTAAATTAAAATAAGAAAGAAATAGCTAGTATTTTTGCTCTTGTGGACTTGTTTTGATTTTCTTCTGTTTTATCCTGTACTTACATGTGAGCATTTTATGGTCTGTTCCACAACATAGTGCTAGTCTAGTGTAAGCTGCTGGTATTGAGCTTCTCAATTGTGTCTTCCCACAGGTGTAGTCAATTTGATTTCTGTGTAGTCCATTAGGGAAGTAAGTATGTATAGTTACATTTTTCTGTTGTTGCGAAAAGATATTTGTTTTGGAAAAGTCATTTGCATTACAAAATTTTATCATGTGAACTTCAACTTCATTTCCAAATTCAAGTCCCTAATTTCTTTTTTGTTTGTTTTTAAAGTTCCTATTTTTCAATGACTTTTCATTTGCCTCCCCCCCACTTTTTCATTCCAATTGCCAATAATTACTAATGAATGCTGATCGCTTGTTTGATTCATTTCAGACTGAAGTCTTGGTAGAATTCTTCAATGCCTTCATCACTAGCTTTAATGATTTGTGTACAAATTTGAAGACTAGTTGCATTGATTGTTTTTCATTGAAGGCACATAGATATAATGTCATCAGAAATATCATTATATTTCATGCTATATTTTGTAATATTCCTTTGATAATGGATTCCATTGCCATTCCTCTTGATTATGTTATCCCTAGTACAGTGAATCAAATCATTTTCTGGTTTAAATAGGTCAGTATTAGTCTATTTCAACACATTAATGTTTAGGATATTGATCTTCATGTATTCCATTTAATTTTTGACAACTTCCAATTGCACATTGCACATATTGATCCTTAGCAAATTTTTGCAGATGTTTCTCTTTACCTATATTCACTGAGACTTTTTTCTTTACCTATAGCAACATATATTACCTTCTCAGCCAATGAAGATTTTGAAGGTTCTAGTCCCACAGATTTCACTAGACATAAGTCACCATAGTTGATTCCACTCCGCGAAGTCACTCCGCCTCAGTCACATTTTGAGTTCTTTCTGGAACAAAGAATTTATTCTCTAGCATGATCTCCTACAATATTCTGCTTCCCTTCATTAGGTCTGTAATATCTACCAATGTTTCATAGCTGTGTGTAAGTTTGCATCATCAGAATTGGGGGACCAAGTTTTTCCTCCTGGCCCATTAGTAGTTTGAATGCTTTGCTAAAACTTGTTCACTTTGGGTGACCCTGAGAGCATTTGAAATACCAGTGACATTGCTTCCAGCATCACAGCAACACACAAGCCACTATGGTATACAAAACAAAAATGGTATCTCACATACTTTAAAAAAATTGAAATTTAATTTAAACATTTTAAATATAAAAAGAAAACTTAAAAAAGAAGAAATAATAGGGATATTTAAATCTGAATTTGAGAAGAGAGAAAGAATGAGGGCAAAGTCATGTGAGGCATTATAAATATTTGGTTTTGTTTGTCATGTAAAATTACCTTCATTTATTATTTTTATCTCTAACCTACCATCATAATTAATCATTTTACTTTATTAAAATCAGTGTTAATGGCATCATTAAAAATCAATATATTTTGTTCCATATTTCAGGGTTGTATATTCACAATATGCTCTGTCATTAAAATAAATAATTTGGTGCAATTTCTAGTTGTGCTTGTACAGGTTTCTATTGCTTCTGATTTCTTAATTTTCTGAGAACTGATTATTGCTAATATATGTTATGCTGAGTTCTGGTCTTCCCAGATTTGTTGCAATAGGGAAATTATATATTTAATATCAGCAGTTCTAAATCACCAAATGTTCCACAGGAGAAAGATGCTGCTTTTACTTCCATATGAAGTTACAGCCTGAGAAACACATAAGGAAAGTTCTATCCTGCCCTGTAGGGTCGCTGTGATGGCAGTGACTTTGGCATCAGTCAAGAGATTGAGTTCTTGGGATATGATTAACACACTTGCTGCTAATCAAAATGTTGGTTCTTCTAATCAGAGCTTGTAGATATGAGTCTTCCAAGAGACATCTGCGAAGAAAGGGATGATGATTTACTTCTGAAATATCAGCCATTGAAAACAGGCTATACGCTAAAAAAGATTGGTCTATTATGTATTAGTAGTGACTCAACGATAACTAACACAGAACATTAGCTTGCTTAAGCAAAACAACTATTACAGATGAAGTGTTTTCAAGATCTCTCGTTTTAAAAATTTCCTATCATTTCTTACTGAAGTTCTTCATTATGCTCTACCAATATGGATAGTCGTTTCCAATAAAGTTTAATAATGAAATAAAATATGCATCAATGAAAGCAGTTGAATTAAGTTCTGAAAGTGTGAACATTTTCCTAGAAAAAGGAAAAGTCATCATACTTCTCTACAAGTTATGCTGTTGTTCTGATGTGCTGTCATTCCCATCTCCTAGTAACCATATGTACAGCAGAATGAAACTTCCTGGTTCTGCACCATGCTCACAATCATTATGTTTAAACCAGTAGTTGCAGCCATCATCAATCCATCTCACTGAAGGTCTTCTTTCCTGTTTATTTAATAGGCTTGTTCTTCTCCCAACATTGGTCCTTCCTGATAACACACAGAAGATAGTCATTCCTTCTTTGTTTCTAAGGATCATATCATCTTTCAATATTCTTCCCTAACACAGTAATTAAATGACTAGGTTATTTTGCAGTTATCCTTATTCATTCTCCAGCTTTCACAAGTTTATGAGGTGAATTGACAATACATTGGTTTAGGTCACTGTGTTAGTTTGGGTTGACTAGAGAAACAAATTGACAGACATTCATATATGTATAAGAAAGAGCATTATATACAAGAGAAATTAAGTATTGAGAAATCCTCTCATCCCAGTCCAGATCAAGCCCATAAGTCAAATATTAGTTCATTTTTCTGATTAAAAATCTATAAAGTTCTCTTCAGACTCATGAAGCACATACAATGATGCTGAATGCAGCGTTCATTGATCACAAGTCAATGGGTGGAAAGTCTTGTGGGTCCAGTGACTGCGTAAGCATCTAATTGCTGACAGGAATCTTAAAGGGGCTCAACTGCAGAGCTCTGGCTGCCTCAGTATAGCTCCATGTGTCCTCTCAACAACGTCTCACTAGGCGCTTGTGTCCAACCTCCAGTGAGCCATTTACCTCCATAGTGCTACCAAATGAGGTCATCAAGCTGTGACCCGACAGACTAACCTCACTCCTTCCTCTAAGTCTCAAAATGACAATTGATTATGGAACTACCACAGTCATAGACACATTGGACCTCAAATTGGTATCTGTGCACTTTAAAATTTTAGAGGTTTTTAGAAAGCAGATCTACCTTAATGCAATCTGTCCTTTGATTCCTTGACTGCTGTTCTCACAAGTGTTGATTTTATTTCTGAATGAAATGAAATCGTTGACAAATTCAATGTTTTCTCCAGCTAATTGTCCTAGATTGATATTCTGAACATTTTATGTTTGAATTATTAATGAATGTTTGTGTCTGTTACTTCTCATTTTCAATCATGCCTCACTAGCAACTGAAGGTCTGAAATAAAGTTTTGCTCCATCTAGGTCATTCAAGTAAACTGTATTTACATAGACAGCTCATCCTAAGCCCTATTTTTGAAACTACATTAGTTATAGTTCTGATAAGCTTTATAGTTGCTAACCACTCAGAAGTGGACCTTTTCTTCTTGGTCTGTTGTGGTAAACTGAAGGTCTGGATGACAATGTAATACAGCTAAACCCTTCATGCTCCTAACTACATGTCTGGAAAGTCAGGTATGGTGGGAGAAGACTCACAGCTATGTGACACAAATAGACCTTAATATATACTTGCATGACTGGACATGGTACCCCAATAACCCTCTAAGGAAGAACTGTCATAAAGGGGCTGCCATATAAACTAAATCATTTCTGTGTCTGGCTACTTTGCAATGCATAAAGCAATCAGGTCCTATAGCCAACCCACCATAAGTGTAGCAGCCCCCTGGGGAGGACGCAAGGGGTTTGAGGTCTACTAATTCTAGGTCAAGACAATGACTCACCTTATTGATTGTTCATTATGTTACCTGCTTATGATATGACCTATTAATTATGTCTGATATTAGCTCTATGATGTGCATACCTTATGAAATATCTGTAAGCTCCATTATATATATATCCATTGAAAAATGCATTTCTTTCTTTTGGTCCAGACATGGGACAAGGAACCCCTGTGCTCTGACCTCTGTCTGTCTTTAAAATGTTTCACAATTGAAAACTGGTTTCTTGGACCCATTTGTGTGCTTGGGACCCCCTCACCCGACAGTCTGTCTTAGTCTAGAAGTTGTGCTGAAACTTACTCAAGACAGGCTCACCTTGCTGGTTTTTGAAATCCCACTGGCGTCCGGGAACCACAGTCACACACATATCTCCACAGTATCACAGATGAGTGGTAGTAACAAAGTATAACTTATGTTTATTATATTCTTAATTTATATGCAAGTGGTCACTCCTGACTGTTTTGTTTAGGAATCGTCAACATTGTTTGGAGCAGATTATGGTTTATGAAGGTGATCTCTGGCAAACCTTTCCTTGCTTTCACAGCCTCAGTTGTAGTGTACTCATTAATGGCAGCATGGATTTCAGTGAGTAATTCTAGTAGGATAAGCTAGAAATCTTATTAAAATACTTTATTGTAGATACGTATGTTGCTTCTTGGTCTACTTTTTTTTGAGAATCTAAAAATATGGGCTATGCATTTGGATCATTTGTTCAAATATTTGAATTTCAGTTTTCTTTGTCTAACAAAGGAAACCAAAGCTTAAACTCCTTTAAAACAATCTACATTCCAAAAGTAACATTGATTTTGCTATGCAGTGTGTGCCCATTTTAATGTAGCACCACCTTACTTATATGTACATGCATGAATTCTTAACTTTTAAAATAACAAAAAATCATGTTTCCCATCTCCTATTAACACTTAGCTCCCATTCTGATTAATTGTAAAGTAGAATTGTGAAGATGTGATAAAACATTTTTGGGCATTAAAGGAGTAATAATTCCTCTATGATCATCTTTTTTAATGCAATTCTAAAGATTAAATGCTTAATCACATTGGCATCATAATCAGATGCAAAGCATTTGAAGATTTGAAATAACTAATCTTACATTTTAGCTGAACTAAAGAACTAGTTCACTTTCTAAAACATTAAATTACATTCCACTCCCTGGTGCCTTGGACAAGTAAAAGAAAGAATCTATTTTACCATTTCCCAGGCTCACACCTTAAAATTATTTTTCACAGAGCTAATAGTTGACATATTCTTTATGTAAACAGACTTAAATTAAGTTACACAAAATGCAAAACAACACAACAAAACCATAACATCTAAAAGTAATCCAATGTTTAGCAGAGAGAAAAAGACCCTCAGAATACAATCTATTTTTTTTGTAGATGTAGCTATGAAGTCTTAAACAGGACAAAATGAAACATATCATTAGGATCATCAGCACAGAACCATAATGATGTTCAAGGGTTCACAGAAACTAAGATACTGAAATAAAACATAGATTACAAAGGATGCTCTCAAAAAGTATTATCGGCAGTCTTTCACTTCATTACAGTTTCAGGCAAGGATGCAAAAGTGGAAAGTGAGCATGATTAGAGTATGTACACTTTGGCAGGTAGAAATGTTCATAGCATTGGTTCAAGGCAGTCAGGATACGGTGTTCTGTGATTCTTACCACTTCAGATTTTGTCAAGGACAATAGCCAGGCAAGACTCTAAAGGCTGGTCATGCCGTCTTTAGACTGGCTAGGGAAGTGCAGTCATCCAATTTCAAGTGCTTTGGCCAAAGCTTTGCATCATGCCAGCCAATGGTCAGAAATAATTTAATGGAGACTGGATAAATATCTCAAAACTTGCTACTATCAAGTTCATTGATTCATTGAGACCTCATAGGACAGAAAAGATCTGCTCTTGTGCATTTCTGGGATTCTTTGTCTTAATAAGAATAGGAAGGCTTATCATCCTACCAAGAAGCAGTTGGTGATTTCAAACCACTGACCTAGTGTTTGACAGTCCATTATGACATCAAGGTTTCTAAAGCTACATGAATCCACGAGAAATGTGTTTGAGATTCTCACTAGAAACTGTAGCCTTTCATAAAAGTATTTCTCAGAATTTAAACTCTAATACACTTCCACATAGTACAGGACACTAATGATATAAAACTATAGCAGAAAATGTATAACTAAGAATGAAATATAGAACAAAAAAGACAGAACTTAGGTCACATGGTTGGAAAAGATAGTGGAGGATCCTACTTGTTGAGTATCTGTCTGTTACCAGGGAATCAAGATACTTAAATTTTTACCATAACATTACATGTTTTTGTTAAAACTTTTGGCCTCTGTACTTCACTATATGTTTTATTATGTAAAAAGATGACTTTAATAAGTCACCTATTAATATGACATTACTTGATGCTTTTTCATGGATATCTAATAATGTTTGTAGACACTGGCTATTCATATTATTTCCATTTTCTATTGTCCTAAACCCTAAATCACATTGTCTACTTTCGGGTAGCTACATCCCAAGATAATTTCCAGCAAAATACACACCCTTGCTTTAAAACAAAATACCTGTGATAAAAAGTTATCATTCTCTCAATTGGTAAAATTGACTCTGTTGTCAGAATTATAATTTGAACTCCTTTGATTCTGATGTCTCTTTCTTATTCAAGATTTCTTTCCTTTCAGTTTGGACATGGTCCAAGAAAAGTGGGTCTAGTTAGTGAAAAACTGTCCCACAGCTTTCATCACAAAGATAGAACATACCAGATGATTATGGTTGGTTTGAACAGTTAGCTAGGTCCTCAAAAAAATAAGCTTAAATTCCAGAAAAACAAACAAACAAACAAAACTCCTATGGCATATTACTATTCATGAAGAGTCTCTCTAAGGATCTCTGTCTTTCTCAATCTTTCTATGAAGCTATCCCATTCAAGGAAGACCAAGACAGACTCATTGGCATTCAGTCTGTTCTGGCTTACAGTGACCGTATAGATCAGAGTAGAATTGCCAGAGTCTTATGAACAGCAAAGAGGCTCATCCTTCTCCCTCGGAGTGACTGATGGTTCGAACCACTTGTATTTCTATTGAACTTATATTTCTTACATGGAACTAATTATGCTCTCAACCCTTAGCATGAGTACAAACTGAAAGGTAAGAAATTGTGAATAAGAAAGAGAAACGATAAAAAAATAAATGAGTTTCTTTCTCCTGTGGAAGAGCTCTGGGTTACAAGTTGTTTCAAACCACTGACCTCCAAAAAATCTTTTGATTAGCTTACCTCATTGTCTTCCCAAGGCTGCTTAGAGTGAAATTTCATAAGAATTCTTCCAGGCTGATATAGGTTACAGCGCTTGTTGCTAGTTGCAAGGTCCAAAGTTTGAAACCCCCAGTCACTCTGACAGAGAGAGAAGACGCTTTTTACTCCAGTGAAAAATTAGTCTCAGAAATGCACAGGAGCAATTATATTCGCTATTTAGGTGTTGCTATGAGATACAATCAACATGGAAACAGAGAGTTTTTTTAAGTAACAAGTTTCTTAACTCCAATTAGATGGTTGCGTTGGACTATGCAAAAAGAGCATGGGTAACATTTAGAAGGTGATGTGTCAATGTTGGTTACCACCCACCTGACTGGGTCATATATGAAGTAGAAACAGAGAAGAGAAACACCACAAGGACCTTTAAAAGAACATAGAAGATCCCAATTTGAAATGGCAGAGACTACTGCAAAGTCAAGACCAGCTACAGAACAGACTATATATGGTGTGGAGACTCAAATGAAGATTGCTGAAAGTACACTGTACCGTCTTCCTTACCGTGCCCTAGATGACTGAACTGTGGAAGAAAATGACATTCTAGTTGGTTTCCTGGAACCTGGAACCTGAGAACAGGTGTGAGTGGGCTGCTGTCTCAGGAGATCATTGACTTCCTCCTTACTGTGGTACTTTTTTTTTTTTTCTGAGATGAACTCATTAGTCACTAAAGACTCCAAGTTCATGTCAGTTGTACTTTTCTTCCTTAAAAAATACAAAATGATTTTTAATTAAAAAAGTACAAAAAGAACCATCCAGAATATTAGGTTTGTGTTCCTTTATAAAGGCCTTTAATTGTGAGTATTATCTGTGAGTTTTGTGTGGCTAATGGAAAGCTTTAGCAAATTGAGCATAGTCATCAAATACTTGAGAGGAATGGTTGGTGTCAGAGTAGGTGTGTTAGTCTGAGTTGACCAGAAAGACAAAAGCACAGACACTCCTATGTGCAGAGGAAAGAGCTTTATATGCAAAACAAGTGAACATTAAGAAAACATCCCCGTGCAGTCCAGATCAAGTCAGTAAGTTCAATATTAGCCCATATGCTCAGTACTTATCTATAAAGTCCTTTTCAGGCTCACAAAGCACATGCAATGATGCCAAATGCAGGACAATTACAGGCCAATGGGCAGAAAGCCTTGTGGATCCAGTGGCTGTGTAAGCATCTCAGTGCTGGTAGTGGTCTTTATGGGGTTCCTCAGGACACTAGAGAAGTGCCATTTGTCTTGTCAACTGCAATGGCACCCAAAGAGTGAGCTGAGAGAGAGTCTCCTGCCTAAAGGAGGAAGGCAGAAGTTCCCAGAATCCTCATGAGTGGGCCATGCTCACACAGACACCTCATTGGCTATTAACTGATTGACAGACTCAACTCCACCCCTTCACTCTTAATCCTCTCAAATGGACAAATGATTATTTAACTACCAGAATCAGTAAATAAGAACAAACCATGAAACTTGTCTGACTATTGTCTCTTGGCAATAGGGAAACCAGAAGAGGTCAGATATAGCTCTGCTGTTTACTATAGGGTATAACTCTAACAATATCTGTCAAGGGTTAGCTTTCAGTATTTATGTGTGATCATGGTTGCAAAATGACACACAACATTCAAGAATATAATATCCAAGCTACAGAGGCCAGGAATTTCTGCAATTTCCTTATGTTAAGACATCTTAATGGGTTGAGCCCCGGTGGTGTAGTGGTTGAGTGCAGAACTGCGGCACAGTGGTTTGACGGTTCAAATCCAGCAGCAGCTTTCCAGGAGCAAGACTGGGCCTCCCACTCTCACCATAAAAATAAAAAAAAAATTAAAAAGACATGCTATCATTCTTTTTATTTATTGATCATTTAATGGGACCCTTACAGCTCTTATAATAATCCACACCTTCCTTGTGTCAAGCACATTTGCATATATGTTGCCATCTTCCTTTCCATAACATTTTCTTTCTACCTGAGCACTTGATGTCCCTCCTCGTTTTTTTCCAACTCCCCCCACATCCCACCCTTATGAATCCTTGATAAATTAAAAATTATTATAATTGTCATGTCTTATACCATCCACTGTCTCTCTTCACCCATGTTTCTGCTGTTTCTCAACATTTTACATATCATGATTGTGGAAACAACAATATTTGCTTGGCACAAGGTAGTAGATGTAGGAACACTGATAAGAAACTCTTAGAAATGGCACCATGCATTTTATAATAAAACACTCTGTGTGGCAGTCATGTGCTTATGTTAATTTTATGATTGAAATGTAGGGGTGGAGTCTAGCCTGTTAATCTGGAGATAGCTATTGAGTAGTCAATGAGGCCTCTATGTGGGCATGGGTTTCTCCTGAGACTTCTGGGAAATCTCGCGATATTTCCCTCGTGAAGATGAGAAACTTTCTTTGCAGTTGTTGGGAGCTAGTCTCAGAGACGATGAATCACAGGTAAGACAAGCTGGCAGTGTCCAAGAAGCTGTAGGAGCCGGCGAAGAGACCACATGGCTTTGCCTTGATGGAGCCAGACCTCTGAAGCTGGGGTGGCCACATGGAGACCTCTGCCAGCGATAAGTTGCTTCTGCTGTTGATGGACCCTGAACCCTGGAAGTGAGGAGCCATGTGGAGACCCCTGCCAGCGCCGGGATTCTGCACCCACTGACCTGTGACTTCATGAGCCGGAAGGAGACTTTATAGACTGATTTCAGGCATATGGGTTAATATTGGACTTATGACTTTGAACTGGACTGGGCTCAGTGTCCTGTTCCTCTTGTATATAAAAGTTTTCCTTATATCTATATGCATGTCTATGGAATTTGTTCCTCTAGTCTACCCAGAATAACATATTCTGTTTCAATAGTATATCAAAATTTTAATATGTAGCAAGTTTTCAAATAGAATACTTTAATTATTTAATGAGCAAAATTGATAGCATAGCAATGAACACACCTTTAAAGATATATTCCTCAAGATTTGAATCTTCAGTTCCGTTAAATAATCTCAGCTAACAAAATTCTTATATTTTCCAAAATTATCTGACAAGTAGGGGCTATATAAGTCCAATAGTGGGAGAACTAACTTCAAGAAGGAATACAGGTCGAATACAGACATGTGTGTTCATTGAAGTTTACAGGACTAGGAGGCCTTACTCCTTAGAACTCTTTCTGTGCTGTCACCTTGATTGATGAGAATTTCCATGAACTGGAGAAAATGATATTTCTCTGCTCTGGGAATACCCTATAAAATATGACTTTCACCAAATTTTGTTTTCACAATGCCAGATGTACTTGTCCACTAAGATAGCACATAGACAGCTGTATGATCCTCTGAATTCGTGAAAGCATAGGAAGGCAGACCCTGTGTAATTCCAAAGCTAAACTTGGAGCTAGTTGTCATCCAGTTGGATATGACTGTCAGTTTGTCCTACCAGAGTGGTTTGGGTGTTGCTGGAAGATATGACTCTGGTATTGAATGTGTCAGCAGGATCACTGTCAGTGAGCAGGTTTCAGGGGAGCTGCAGATTAAGAACAGACAAGAAAGGATGTGGTCCCCACTTGAGAGCAACCAGCTCAGAGTTTTTCAAACACTGCAGTAAAACTTAGAACACAAGGGTCCCTGGGTGTGTGGCTTGTGGCATCCATCCAGTCAGAGAACAAGCATGGTCCTTCTCCCACTGTCCAAGAACCAGTTCAATGCTCAGTGACACAAAGGAGTGAAGGTCTCTCCTCAAGCAGTCTCAAGGAGTTCTTCTTTAAGTTGGTGCTTTGGAAAGGGAATCAACTCATAGCATTTCTGAAGAAATGAGCTCTTGGGACTGTCGTGGTTCCAGGAGTGAACAAGTGGCTCTCGGGTTGTGTTTTCAGTTGCAATAAAGAGCTGTTATTTGTGTTTTTGTGTACGTTCTTCTCCGTATCCAACTCATCTATCTTGTCTTGACTATAAGTCAGTGGGTCTCAACCTTCATAGTCCTGCAGCTCTTAATACTGTTCCTCATGTTGAGTTGATTCCCTGGCCTACCCCCAACCTAAACTTATTTCCATTGTCACTTCACAACTGTCACTTTGGTACTGTTATGAATTAGGATACCCCTGCAAAAGAGTCATTTGACACCCCCCCCCCCAAAGAGGTCACAGTCCACAGGTTGAGAACCACTGGTTTAAGTTTTGCTGTAAAACTGGAAGATGAGTATTATACTTGATAAAGTAGAGGGCCAGCAAAAAAAGAGGAAGATCTTTGAGGAAATTGATGTAGGACATGGTAGAACCCCCTGTGGGTTTCTGAGACTATAAATATTTATGGGAAAAGAAAACCTACTCTTTATCCTTTGGAGGGATTGGTGGCTGTGAACCTTGCTATTAGTCCAATTTGTAGTCCACTCTATTACCAAACAAGTAAATGGAATAGTTTTTCTGAATTTTCTGAGTCATTTTTCCAGAACTGTCAAAACCATTCTCATAGTGGTAGTCAGTAGTAGTAGTAGTAGTAGTAGTAGTAGTAGTAGTAGTAGTAGTGGTAGTAGTTGTTGTTGCTGTTTGGTGCCATCAAGTCACTTCCAGCCTATCGTGTCCTTATGTCCAACAGAATGAAACACTGCCAAGGCCCACACCACTCTCACAGTTCTTCCTATGCCTGTGCCCACTGCTGTGCTCACGAAGTCAATCTACCTTCCTGAGGGCCTTCCTCTTTTGCACACCTCCTTCACTTGATCAAGCATGATGTGCTTCTCACAAGACTCATCTTCTGATAGCATGTCCAAAATATGCAAGATGAAGTCTAGTCATCATGGCCTCTAAGGACCATTCTAGCCATGCTTCTTCCAAGACAGATATGCTTGCCCTTTTAGTACCCAGTGGCCATTTCAATATTCTTCTCCAGACCCACATTTCAAGTCCACTGATTTGAAGTAACCGGAAGTAATAATTTACTGTGCTTGTTGTTGGAATACTAATTAAAAGGTTAGAAGTTTGAACCCACTAACTGTTCAAAGGGAGAAATAAAAAATTTACTTTTTTTCAAGGATTGTAGTCTCAGAAACAAAATAGTAACAGTACCACTCTGCCATATGGGGCCATCATGAGTTGTTATGAACTTTTTGTATGTGGATTTTGTTTGGTTTTGGAATTCAGAGTCCTAAGTTGTCCATAACCAATTATGGGTGGTATGATCAAGGAAAGAAGTATCACACAGTGGCTTATGTCAGAATGCTGAGGTGGGATATATATGAGCTTCATGTTTGGGAAATTAGCCTTATTTCTTTCCCCTCTTCCAATCATTTATACATTACTAACATTATTTTGTGATTATTGCACTTCATATCCACTTCTTTTCCCAAGAAATTAGTTCAAGAATAGTCCAAATTAAATTTAAATTTTGCCAGGACAGTTCCCACACAGGTTATGAAATTCCGCTCAGTTCTCACAGTTGTTATAGTTGAGCCCCCTATTGCAGCCACTTTGTCAGTGCTACTTGATGATGGTTTGTTTCCCCAACTAAACCTCTACTTCACCAAGCTTGATAAGTTTTTTCCAGGGCCAAAGATGTGTGACAATGTCTAACTATCCTGCCTTGCGTGGAACAATCTCATTGTCTTCGTTGAAGACTGATATGTTTATTCTCTTGGCAGTGTATGATACTTTCAATGTTCTTCACCGGTATTATGAACACCTTATATAATTTTTCTGCGATCTCTTATTATTCATATTTCAAATGGAATTTAAGTTGAGTAAAACAGCATAAGAGTTGGTGAAAACAATCCACTTTTAGATTCAGCAGAATCAAGTATTCATTCTTTGTTTATTATTTTGATGACCTTTTCAACTTCTTTTTTCCTGTCCCCTCACCAAGATTTCTAAGGAATGTTTCTTCAACTTCTTCAAAGACAGCATAAACAAAACACTGGAGAAAAGTAGATAATTTTAAATCAGAGCTTTAAGTTATGTAGAAGTTGGCATTTTTATATTACATAAAATCTGACAACAGTATCTATCTTGTATTGGCAGATGAAACTTTAAAAGTTCTACTGATCTTAAGAATTGAGAGACAGTGTATTCACCATCTTTTAGAATTTGCAAAATTCTAAGTTTCAGAGCAGGCTTATGTTGTTGGAGCAGTCAAGGTATGGGGACCGTGTCTGAGTTCCTACAGTTTCAGTTGGAAGATACAGACACTTATTCCCAGACTGTTTGCTCCAAGGTCGAGGTTAGATATGCCTCCATTTGCCATTTTTATTCTCAACTTGAGAATTGTTCCTCTGGGTTGCTCTGAAGATTCAGAGGGAAATATTCCAGAAACACACACGTATTGTTCTAGTGTTTCATATGGGTGGAACAATCAATGATAACCCTCTCCCTCCCCTCTTTCCTGTCTCCTCTCCTTTCTTTATGGTAATATCTTAATCAACACCAATGCCAGATAATGCAAATAAATTCAAAGGGAAATGTTTCCTTTCCTAAAACAGGAAAACAAAGAAAATATACCCTAACATTTAAAAATCACTACTGTTTGCACTCTTGTTCCTTTAGCATATGTGTGTGTGCATGTTTGTTTTGAAGTTCCCAGCATTGTTTATATAGAGAAATAATATTTATAAGCATTGGTTTATTTATTCAACAAGTATGTGCTTAGCATGTACTACATGTATATCACTATTGTGGTACTGAGAATTGTATGACTGAATCAAATCAGTAGCTATAAAAATTATGTCCTGAAAGAGGTAGTATACCCTGAACCAGTAAGTTTATAAGACAAAAGCATCAAGTGGTTCAATGCAGGGAAATGACACTGTATGGGTGAAAAGTGACAGATATGAAGAGGACAGAACTTCTGTTTCAGAATTCAGTTCTGTAGGAATGAATGAATACCTCATTTTAATATTTTAAAAGAGAAAATTCCCTAAGTTATATCTGCCTATAAATCAATGACTCATTAAGCTTTATAAATTGTGAAATAAGTCTAAAGAGAAAAACGAAAACCTGTAATAATTTTAGATTCTGGAGAACTTGAAAATAGTTGGGCAAAAAAAACACGTGAGATTAGTCAGAAAAAAAGCCCAAAAAATGTTCTTTGATGGGATAATAAGAAATATTTCAGATAGAACAGCTGACCATTCTTCTCACTTCTTACATTATCTGTCCAATCAGTTCATCCTAAAATACCCTGAATATAAGTGAAGGCATCAATTCCTTCCAGATCTTTTCCCATTGTGTGTCTCAGCAGGTCTCTTTTTAAAGGTAAAATGTTCTTAGTTGTCATTAACAATAGTTGAGATCTGTGACCAAGGTGAGTGCTTCTTTTGTTCCCTCTGGAACTTTCTCTGACAGTATTTCAATTCTCACTCTGAAAAGTGAATCAGTCTTTTCAACCGCTCAGCATTGGGTAATTGCATCCCCATTTGGCTAATTATCCCTTTAATGAGAAAATTGCAATTCATCTCAACTTCTGCCATATTTCTGAGAACCAACTCATTTAGTTTAGTCTTCATAAAGGTCAACTACCTAGAAATATTTACCGTTTTTTAAATTTCAGAACTATTTCAGACTAATATGCATATGGTATTAAAACATAGCTAATTTTCTCTTAGGGCCACTTGAATGCAATCATCCCTAACCAAATGTTTATTGTATTTATTATTAAATATTCTTGGAGAAATATTGTCCTTGTGTGGGAAAATAATACACTAAAACTGAGATGTTTGACACAATTGCAATGACTGATATAGGTCTGAGTTGGACACTATGTTGTCTTTGGCTCCTATATCTGTTACTTAAGACTCCTACGTGACCCATAACTACAATGATGTACTCCTCATATATGCCAAAGTTGATCCATCCAACTTGTTGCTGAAAACAGCTATGCAATGCAGTAAGATGAGACTAATATTGGGCATGCCAGCAAATAGGCACTCCGTAAATCAATCTTAAAGGAAATAGTCTGAATCTCAATCAAACAAATATGCAAGGGGGTACCCCCGTGGTTTTTATTTCAAAACTATGTATTCATTTTTTTTTACAAAGCTATCTTCTTCTAAGTACTCTCCATTACACATAATACATCTATTAAATTTACCCTTCCATTTTTGGAAACATTTTTCAAACTTATCTGTTTAGATGAATGACAGCACCTCCCTAGTTTTTTCCCCCTTACCTCTTCTACATAATCAAATAGCTATCCTTTCATTCCCCTTTTCATTTGTGGAAACAAAAAGAAGCTACACAGAGCGATGTCAGGTCAGTAAGGTGCGGGGGTCAAGAGACATATTTTTTTTGCCCAAAACTGATGCACAAAGTTGACTGCATTATTGTGGTTCCAAAATCAGTCCATTTTCTGCCTCAAATCAGGCCCTTTTTGTTGCATAGGGTTGTGGAATCTTTTCATTACCTCTAAGTAGAAAATAAGATTAACAGTCTCTCCAGGTGGAACAAAATCCGAATGCACCATAAACCACAGCAAATGAGTATCTTTTTTCATTGCTTTTTTTTGGGGGGGGGTGCCCCTCACATAGAAATAGTATGCAAAATTATATTATGCTTGATTTTGTCTTTTATTCATTCTTAGTCCGTTAGTAATTAATGATAAGGAAAACCACTGGTATTGACCTTATTTTTATATCTATCCTTTGTAAGCTCTCAGCCTATAAATCTTTATTTGAGCACATGGTCTCATTCTTCTTATGCTGAGTGAACGATAGCTTGCTGTTACAGAAATTGTGGTCAGCAGCCCTCTGTGTACTCATTGCTGCCCTAGTGCTAAGGTTGTAATGCTAAGGTTGTTGTTGACGTCCAGTGAGCAGGTTTCAATTCAGAGTGACCCTGTGATCAACAGGAAGAAAGACTGCTTGTTTCTGCACCATCCTTACAATTGTTCTCATGTTAATAATACTCATTATATTGCTATGCAACATTCAATTCCATGAACTATTTCAGAATATAGTTCCATTTTTTTTCCCTTTGGCGATGCAAAAAAGCACCGTGTTCGCTAACATTGCAAGCAGATCACATCCCTGAGGACAATTTTCCTAGCTCGTTATATCATCAGGGCTGTGGCATAAATAAGGGGCTGTGTTGTCCTCTAATCTTCCCCTAGTTGATGTGTTCTTTGTAGCAGATTTTGGTATGGAGGTAATTACATTGTGTTATATCACATCATGGAGCATTATTACATCTAAACTGACAAAGTATATGAATTCTGGCCCAAGTACATTGATACAAAACCAAATTATCACAGATACCAAAGATTAGCAAATTGTTACCAGTATGGCCTTCACATTTCTCCTTATATGTCAGATTGTAATGTATTTGGCAATATCAGAAGTTGAAAATCTTTACCAAGCTTTTTGGTTTCAGATTGCATTTCCCTTTATCTATTTCTTATGGATATGATCTGCTACGTTTCAATTTGACTCTTCTGAAATGTAAATCAAAACTAGTTTATACATTGGAGTTTGTTTTTTCATATGACCTAAAATCTTGCTTAAAATATTATGCCATCTATGCTTCCAAGACAAAAATATTACTATTTCTATTAGTATCAGGTGATCGTTAGAGTGATGTAAGCAATTTTTTTTAAGAGAGAAGACAAAATGTCAAGTCCTGGGAAGAAAATTCTTAAAAATATAAAATATTTTAAAGTATGCATTCATGAGAAACATTGATCACATAATCAATCCATTGAAGAGAAATATAGAAAAGCAGGAGCACTAGTTGATGAATACAGGCAGAATGTAGTGCAACATTGGGGACAAAATAGAATTATTTCTTAGTAGAATTCAAATTCAAAGCAATCGATTTTAGGAGAGAAACAACTAAGACGTTGCAAAAAGCAAATAGATATTCAAAGGGATAACTCTGAGCCATTTTTTTCAAAATTAAAGACATTAACTCCTAAATTTTTGAGTATTCTAAGTATGGTTAATAATTTGCAGAAATACTATGATAGAGTGCCAAAGAATCACACTCAACTCAAACTCACAGCCATCGACCTGATGCCAACTCTTAGCAATGGGAAAGATGCAGAACAGTCCTGTGTCTGAGTTTCTGAGATCAGAACTCTTTACAGAAGAGACAGTCCAGGTCTTTCTCCTGAAGAGCCACGGGTGGTTTCTGACTGCACACCTTGCTGAACGTATAACCACTACACCACCAGAGCTCCTTCAAAGCAGCATGCATCCAAGAAACAAGAAGAATCTCAGCAGTTGATGCTGATGTTGATGACCCATATAAAACATTGATAGAACTATGAACAGATCTGTGCTAGATGCAGGGTGGCCAAGATGAACCTTAGAAGGTTGGATGGCTGGATTTTCTTTTATATAATTTGGACACATTATCAGATGGACTAGTCCCTGAAAAAGATATTTTGCCTGGTAAAGTAGAGGGTCAGTGAAAATGGGAAAGGTCTTAAGGGTTAACACAGTGTCTGCAGCAATGGTCCCACATACAGCAGTGATGGAGAGGCTAGCTCAAGTCAAATAGTACTTTGTTCTGTGGTAAAATAGATTTGTTATGATTTGGAACCAACTTGATGACACCTAACATCAACTACACATATAATTTTAGTAGCTTTTTTTGAAAAATATAAAGAAAAATGTATACCAATTTGGCAATTTCTATGTATAATTCAATAGCATGGATTATGTTCTTCAAGTTGTGCAATCACTCCCATTTTCTACATTATCCCACCACAATTCGACTCAACTCAAACACAATTCTACCTCAAACACAATTCCACCTCAACTCGACTGTGAGAGATATTGGAGTGTATTACCAGGCCCATTTAGCTTAAGCAAGCAGAGAGAGCCTGAACCAAGAAGAGGTTTTTCATTCAGATGGACTCCATAATGCATTGCTTCCCTTCAAGCTGTTCAAGTTATTGACTTATCCATTGATCACAAGCAATGCCCAAGGCCAGGCTATATGAATTTAGAGCACACGCATCTGAGAAACAATTCAATCTGGTATCTCAGCCTTCGAAACCAAAACTATTTGCTAAAACCAAATGGTCATGCATATTTAACAGACAGGGATGTTAGAAGATATTATGTTTAACATCTCTCACTTGGTATGACAGGAAACACTAATTCCTAAAGAGAGGATTCATGATTTTTTTTATTTTCTCAAGGTTTACTTTGTTTTGTTGAAGACCTGTTAGATAAGGAATTTCCACCGTAGATTTATTAAGCCTCCAGGTGATAGGTGAGAAAAAAATCAAGCTTATATGTGAGAAGACCACCAGTGTTATCGATTGGGTCACCTCGCCTGAGAGAATTACTAGATGTTATTTCTCTGCACTGTCTCTAGGACATGTCCGGTGGAGGCTCTCCTTTCTTTCAGAAGATGGAGAAGTTTCTCTGGAGTTTTGGTCAATCAAATATTTTGTTGTGTTTTTCAATAACTGAGAAATCAAAGCGACAAATTGCTAGCAACAGCAACAACAACAACAACAATGCAAAGGGCAATTTAATTCTGAAACCTGTGGCAAAGGGTAGGAAGGCAGGAGAAATGAACATTTTTTTTTCTCCTGACTTTGTCTGAGACATCTTCATGACAACTTGTTATAGGGTTTGGGGTCTATATTATGCTAAAGAGACTCCATTTCACAAGATAAAAGTTATTATTTTTCTTTTTCTTCACTGCCAGTTTGTCAGACCCAAGTCCCTGAAAGTCTCTAAAGCTCCATTTTTCTTCTCTAGATGTAGAGTAGGCAATTGTACAAAGTGAGACGTTGATTCCATGGTTTAGTAACCCAATGTAAGCCACTAGCTAACAATGTTTTTGCTCACTTTAAACTAGTAATGGGAGAGGAGAGGACCTTGGCTTCTTTGAAAGCCAGTTACCTGTATTCTAGAATATGTGTGATTTGAACAAGTTTAGAATTTTGTGAAGCCCTTATGCATACTACTTTGTCACAAAACTACTACATTGAAGTTCAAATTAAAACTAGCTAAAGAAGAAGGGAGGGCAGGAATTTCTGTTTCCATTGTACTCTCTAACTTTGAACTTGAAAGCAAATGTAGCTGCCTGGTGTCTGCTTGCTGTGAGGAAACCTCAAAGGCAGAGCCGTTCAAATGACTGGTTTTTCGGGTTACTTCTTAATGGCACTGCCTAACCCCTTCCACCCTGCCTGTATGGCCCTTGTACCAGTGGTTTAATGAGTCTGTCTCCTAATTGCCCCCCAAAGTGACTTTTCTTCCAGAGCATTTAGGATTTTAAGAGGTTAGTCAACCTTTTGAACCAAGATCTGCCCTTGAATTAAGAACATGTATAACTGACTATATAATTTGATGCATTTATAATGGAACAATTCCAGATACAAACCTCTGAATGATAGTTTTCATTGCAGAACAAAGCATTCTTCCTCCTAGTTTTTAGTGCATTATCTTCCTTCATTTCTTTATGCTATGTAACCTTTATGTTTTTTACCTCCTGGCTTTACAGAATAAACCAACAGATACAAAATGAAAAATAAGTATCTGGCGGTATTTAGTGGGTGGACTCAGAAAACAACCATATCAGCTACCAATATAAACATTTAAAGCATTAAGAATAGCAAAAGAAAAAAAAAGGACCTGATAGTGTGCACTAGGCATTCTGCTGTTACCCACAAGACTGACTGTTCAGATCTTCTGATTGCTTCTTAGGAGAAAGATAAGATTGTCTGTTCCTGTAAATATTTAAAGCATCAGAAACCCAAATGAGCAATTCAACTCTATCCCGTCAGATTGTTATGAATAAGAATCAGTTTGACAGGGCTTTGGGGTTTAAGGATGGCAGCAAGGAAATTGTTATAATGCAACCTAAATCACGTTTATGGCATTAGCAAGCTCAAGCCCCATTTTTCCTTACTGAAGTGACATAGTGGTTGCACAGTGAGTGGCTAACAACAAGATCCCATGAGTTTTTACCATAGTTAGCTGAGGTTATATCAGGTCTACCTGACCCCACAATGGCCTTCCCTGTCATTTTTATAACTTCTATATTGCTCAGAGACAAGCATGGTGTTACCTGACACAGCTTCCAGAAAACTCTGGGTATCATTCTTCAAAAGCATTTGTCTGCTTTCTGGTTAGTCAACAGAAGAGATCCCAAACACACTCTAACCAATAGTATTGCTTTGTCCACTTGCTCTTGGTTAATTGTTGCTTCACATGAATAGCCAGCAATCTGAGTTCTAATGAAAAGCATGTGTACATTATATTCCCAGGATGTGAATTCCAAAGGAGAAAATAAATCATCTCTATATATTCTGAGAACAAGTGCGATTCCCGCAAGACAACCTGCATTGCTATCAGTCTCTCTGCTGATATCTCTTTCAAGTAAAATGCTCTCTGTTCTCTAACTTGGAATTAGTGAACTGGTTCTGCTGGTTCAGGGAAACAATACTTATAAGATGTAGCAATAACATAGCGATAGGAGTATCTCACAGCTATTAGATTCCCACTAATAGCATCTTTAGAGGCCAGAGTAGAATTACTCCTCAGGATTTCTGGGGCTGTAATTTTTTTAGAATCTGACAGCCTCATCTGTCTCCTCTGTGGAGACTAGTGGGTTTGAAATGCCAACCTTGGAGTCAGTAGCATAGTGTTTAACTGACTGTATCACTAGAACTCCTTTCAATATGAATAGTGAGCAGGTTTTTAGATAGACATCTCCTTAATATATTTTCTGCATTATAGTGATATTAAACAAAGATGCAGCCATATAAAAATATTTTTGAAAGATAAAGAACACGATGGAAGAAAACATGAATGCTTTAGAAAATGTATCATCTCAGATATTATTATTATTATTATTATTATTTAAAAGATTTCATTGAAAAATGACTACACGACTTCTTTTAAGGAGACCAGCAATATTTTAGAAAGTCAAAAATACTGAGTCATTGAAAGGAGGGTATGTTAGGCCAAATGGTTTACAAAAACAAGTTCAGGGACACATGAAAGAACAAGTTTTATATCAAGAAGTCTATATACATAAGAAGGTATCATAGCCCAGTGAACTAAAGTCCCTCTATCCACAACTAGCCCACAAGGCCCTCCTCAGACTCATTGAACAATAAACCCAGAAAGGTGAAACAGGAAATAGGAGGATCACACAGCAGGGGGGTGACCATCACATAGAACTATCGTGGATTGGAACATGGCAGAATTTCTGCAGTGTTCACAGTCAGCAGTTCACTTGGGGCCACACCTGGAGCCAGGCAGGGGGTTCTGGTGAAGCTCTAGCAAGGAGAGAGGTAAGAGCTGGTGTCTGTTCATCTTGCTATTATATGAAAGGTTTATTACATCAAGGAAATATGCCATCAGGTGTGACTTGATGGATTGATTTGACTCCATCCCTGAGCAGGAGTGTCTTGTTAACATGATCCCTAAACACTACAGAGAACCACAGAGTCAAAACAAGAAGGCTACTAAGAATTCATTCTACTAATCTGTTTTGGTGTTGTGTGCAAGCCAATTTCAACTGTTCGCAAACCATAGGACAGAGTAGATTTGAGCTTTATGATTATATTGTACTATATTTTTTAGGCAAGAAAATTATTAGATCTTTTTATATTCATTCCAAACAATGGTCACATGGGTTAGCAGTCAAGCAATTAACTGTGTAGTCATCAGGGTTAATTATGGTAGTCAAGGTAAGAGATAATACTAGGATTGTTTAAGATTTTAGTAGAGAAGATAGAAAGAAGTGGTTGTTAGTAGATATGGTTATTAGGGCAAATCTGAGAAAACTTACCAATGGATCCATAAGAAATGAGTGAGGAAAAATTAATGACCAATACACTGACCTGGGCTTTCCGCTTGAACAACAGGGTGGATGTATTATCAATTACACAGAAGTATAGAATCAGTGAGTAGGCAGGTATGGGGCAGTGTGTGTGTGGGGGGGGTGTGCTAGTGATGCCTAAGATAAACTGCAACAACTCACTCAAAAAACAAATGGAAAAGAAAGTTTGGACCCGAAGGAATAAAACAGGGATGAGGATGCAAATGAAGGCATATTAAAAAGTAAATAAAGCAGCATGCCTAGATTTGAATCTAGATTTAAGATACAAACAGATAATACTCAGATTTCACCTGCCTCTGCTCATGAAGGACAAGTACACTACATGAAACTTTCCTATTAACTATTTCATCATAACCACTGTGTAGAGAATATAGCAATTCTGCATTTCTTATCAAATATTTTATAAAATAGAATGTAATATTGTTTAAATGTTGTGTGAACACTACATTAAAACTGTGTGAGAACTTCATTCCAGTATTTCTGGTAGCGAGTGTTGACTTTGCTGCTGTTGCTTCTGAAGTTTGGCAAAGGCCAGGAGAATAGTGGTGGCAGTAGCAAAAGCATGGCCCGTGGGGGTGAAAGCTGGGGCAGCGTAGATAGAGCTGAGAACAATGTACCTGGCAGGGAGGAAGCTGAGCCCACCCAGCACCACATTCAGTGCCTGTCTATGTGAAACCATGGGATAGATTGATGCCATCGACAGGGCAATTATTAAATGGCCATTTGATATTCTACCAGAAGGAAAATATGAAAGGGAGCTAGCATTGAAGTTTTGTGTGCTACTAGGTACCCTGAAATCTGTTCCTACCCATATTGGCTCTATGTATAACAGCAGGAAACATGGCATTCTCACAACTCTTGGTATGTTTGGATCCATTGCTAGAGCCACCTATCAATCTAGTTCAATGAAGAGCTTCCTCCTGTTCACTGCCCTTCTACTTTAATGAGGTGGGTGGCCAGTGGTCACTCCTGCTAACATGCCAAAAGTATGTGAGATGAAGTCTTACCATTTGTGCTTCTGAGAAATATTCTGCCATCACCAACACCACCATTCAGATGCGTCGCTCCATCTCCAGTCTCCCCTATTCCATGTCCAATGGTCAAATGACTGTGACATAATTGAAACTATCATGACAATTGTATCACTACATTAACGGGCAGTAGATGTGCTAGCTGCATTGTGTTGTTTGATCTCTTATTTGTTCCTTCAGTGAGCATCAATTGTGGATTCACACAAGAGAAAATTGTTGACAACATCAATATTGTCTTTGTTTATCGTGATGTTACCAACTGGTCTTATTGTGAGGATTTATATTTTCTTGATATTGAGCTATAATTTATACTGAAGGCTGAAATTCTTAATCCTTGTCTACAAGCACTTCAAGCTCATTTCACTTTCAGCAAGCTAGTTATGTTGCATGCATATACCAGGTAGTTAACCAACCTTCCTCTAATCCTGACATAGGACTTTTCTTCTTAAAAACCAGCTTCTCTGATGGATTGCTCAGCACGGAAATTGAATAAATATGTTGAGAGGATACAACTCACCTTTATTTTAATCATGCAATATTACTTTGATGTATCAGAATCTTGTGATCTATGTACAGGTTCCTTGTAAGTAAAATGTAGCATTCTGCAATTCTTATTCTTCTCAAAGTTGTCCATACTTTATGATGATCCACCTTGTCCAATGCCCTGCATAGTTAATAAAACATAACTAAACATATTCTGATGTTTTCTGCTTTCGATCCACATCGCACTGAATTCAGCAATGATACCTGTCACCTTTTCTGAATTTTGCCACAACCTTGCCGGCTCCCTTTCAATGCACTGCTATAAATATGATCAAATGATCTTCAGCAAAATTCCCTAGCATGTGATATCAACGATATTGCACTATATTTGCACATTCTGTTGACTCACCTTACTTTGGAATGGGTCCAAGTATGGATTTCTTCCAATTAGTTTTCTGGTAGTTGTCATCAAAATTTCTTGATATAGGTGAATTATTGCTTCCAGTGCTTCATCCATCTGGTAACACATTTAAGTAGGCATTCTGATTTTGTTTAATGCCTTAAATGCACCTTAGCATTCTTTCTTCAGTTCCATTGGTCTCTGTCACGTGTTTTGCTTAAAAGGATCAGATTCTGTGCAGGCCTCTTTAGCACAGGGTCATGTCATTCTGCCACCTTCTTTTGATGCTTCCTACACCACCCAATATGTTGACCATAGAACCTTTGAATATTGCAACACACAGCATAATGTTTTTCTTCCATCTCTTTCAACTTAAGATATGCTGAATGTGTTCTTCTCCTTTGCTTTTCTTCCACAGGTCATTTCACATTTTATAATAGTAGTTTGCTTTGCCTTCTTTAAGTGACTTTTGAAAGGTTCTGTTAAGTTCTTTTTCTACATTTCCCCTATTCACCTTAGCTGCTCAAAAGTAAAGAGAGTGTTTTGATATCCACCTTGATATTTATTTCTTTTGTCTTTTCAAATAACATTTGCTTTATTTGTGTATGAATTTTTGATGTAATTGCATATAATGTTGTCTTATCTTCTGTTTTAAGTGTTCTTAGGTCTCCTGTCATAATTGTTCCAAGTGTCAACTCTTACAGATATGTTTTAATTGATTTTCCTTTCCACCTGCACTTACATATCAGTAATCAGTCTATTTCACAACAATATCCTAATACGCCTAGCTGCTCATATTGAGATTTTCTATAATCTCTACCCATATTATATATAGTCAATTTATACGGTCTTTCTAGCTATAATTCCTCAGATGATATACTGCAAATTGCAGCTTCCTTGCTTTTGATTAAATTCCCATTTAGGAGGTCATTCTCACGTTCAAGATTAAAGTGGAACCTACGCTTTCCCTCTATCCTAGTAGAGGGTATACTTTAAGTCAGCGGCGGGGGGAGGAGGGGAGAATAGGAGACTTCTCTGAAGTGTTACACTCTGGAAAGCCACCAGGAGTTGTCCAACCATGTCCTAAATGATTACTATGAGTTGAAATCAACTTGATGGATCATGTGATAAAATATGAAAATCACACCTGCATTACAGCTTCCTTCTGTGAATTCTGATTCCTGACCTATGCTTGATCGAAGCAAGAAGACATGTTTTGACTCAGGGACATTTTTTAGTTTCTGTCTCTGAACTCTGTATTTGGTTTGCCTTCAGTTTACCTTCATATTTGGTACATAATATCATCATCAAGGAGGTAAGTCATTTTTATTAAATCCCTTGTGTTTCTATCCGTGAAATCTTACAGTGAGTTGCAGAAACTAGAGACACAAGGAAACATACTAAAAAGAAAAGTAGGGAAATGGTGCTGTGGAGCATGTTGTTAAATTGGACATTAGGACATACTTAATCTACAACTCTTTGGGACTAATCTAGAATTCCCTTTTCTTAAAGAAATTATTACCACATTCCAGAGAAAATTAATTTTGTTTCTGTGTAATCCATATGGAGAAGTTCATGTATATATGTGCACTTTGTATTGTTGGAAAAGGCATTTGTGATAAAGAAGTTTTGGGTCTTAAAAAATTCTATCATGTGACCTCCAACTTCAAAACAATGAGCAAAGAACATCCAACCAATGTTCTTTTGTCTTCTTTGTAATGCCTAAATTCAAATTACCAATAGTATCCGATGTGTCTTGATTGCATGTTTGATAAATTTCAGGCTGAGGAAGTTGGTTGGCCTTTTTATATCTTCATCACTAGCATTAGTGGTTGATGCCTAAATTTGAGTAATGATTGTATTAAATGGGTTTCCTTATATATGTATAAATATTATGATATTATAGACCACATTGCATGTCAAAAGAGATCTTGATACTCATTGTTAGCAATGAATACAATACTCTTCCTCTTGTATCTGCCATTTCCTGCAGAATAAACCATATGATTTAAAACAGCCAATACCAGTCTATTTTAGCTCACTAATGCCTAGAGTACAGATCTAATTTCCGCTTTATGTTTGGACATCTCCATTTTTCTTAGATTCATATTTCATACCTTCCAACTTGTCAATATTAATAGATGTTTACAGCTCCTTCTAATCATTTTGAATTATTCCCCATTATTAAGTGAAAGTCTCAATGGATTTACTCCATCTAAGTAATTTTAGTCCAATATAATTTGAAAGAGTATTACTTTCTCAGTCACATTTTGAGTGACTTCCCACCTGAAAAGACTACATTTGACAATGTTTCTTCACTGTTCATGAGGTTTTCAATATCTGGCAATGTTCTGTTGCTATTTATAAGGTTTTCTGTGTCAAATTTCTCAAAAGTGGATAGCTGATTATTTCTTTATATTCTGTTCTTTGCCTGTAAGTACAGCTGAAACCTATTCTCCTCGGGTATTTGAAATATCAGTGACATAACTTCCAGCATCACAGCAATAAGCAAGTTACCACAGAATGACAAACTAACAGACAAGTGGTAAATTGAATACTTACTGTATATCAACTGTAATGGATTATTCACCTAAAATTTTTTATCACTATAGTCTTTCCACAAGGGAGATATACTATCATTTTAGAGAGTAAACACAATCTTCTAATTTTCCCTTTTTTACAAATTTATTTTTACATTCCCTAGACAGGATTAGGCTTCACATTTGCCTAGCTAAAAAGCTTGTGGAGAGTACATTAAAATAAATCACCTTAAATAGTGCACTCACTAATAAGGATAAATTAATTCTCCCCCTAATATACAAATCGTAGTGCTCATGGTAATTCTTATCCCTACATTACAGAAACTAAAAAACACCAGATTGAAGTGACTGCTTATAAAGTGAGGACTTAATTTGTTATTTGGTCTGAGGTGATCGACCTTCCTCAGGGTCATGCTATGCACACTGGCATATATGGAATAATGTTCATGAAATGGATAGTTTTATTATAATTTAAGGGCCCAACCACTAAAAAAATTAAATAGGCTTATGTGGGCATTTGTTCGATCAGATCTTAAATAAAAGGGCCCCTCAACATCCTGTTTTATCTTGCAGCATTCCTTTATCAGAGGCATAAGACGAAGCTGGCATTTACTTTGCCATCAGAATCATTTGATCACTTATATAATTGTACTCTCCTGAACTGCCTTTCCCGTTGAAAAGTGCCCCACTTGGGTATCCTACTGTCATACTAAAATAATACTCAAAAATTATGTTAAGAAACATATTGGTTAGGAATATGTATATGAGAAAGAGAAAAGGAAGCTGAATAAGCAGAGTTATTTTTTATTGTTTGCTTTTAGCCCATTTGCATTTTTTTACAATTTTATTGGGAGGGGGTCTTACAGCTACTACAATATTCAGTACATTATTTATATTTTTAATATTATGGTGACACTGGATGGCATATGCACTTGTAATCTGAATCCATCCCACTATGTCACAGACTGGTAATGATTTGCCTTAGTTAATACGCACTAGCTGTAAGGCAATTTGCAGACTACCTGGTCCTAACTTCACAAATACAAGTAATGAAATCATGGGAGTGATCCACTTGGAAATTTGACTAACGTTTCAAATAGAAGCACACTTATCATATTAAATTTCCCATATAGTAAGAGCTGATTCAAAGATTTTCTTTCATTCAATCTTTTCTAGTTATGCTTTTTTGTTATCAATGTTGTCTGCTTTTGTTTCAGGTCACTAGTTGAGCCCCGGTGGTGGTGGGTGGTTGATGTGATAGACGTCATTGGCAATTTGAAACCACCTTCGGCTCCACAAGAGAAGGACTAGGTTTCTGCTCCCATGAACACTTTCTCTCGGAAACCCGCAGTAGTCACTATGAGTTAGCGTCGGTCCAACGGCAATGGTTTGGTTTGGTTTGGATTTAGGGAAAGAAAAGGTTAAATATGGAGTGGCAGGTACTTGGAGGTAGATTGCCGTGAGCTTTTAGTCCATGATGTGCATAGACACAGTGATTTTGTATATGTATATTTATATTTTTATTTGAATGGTGCATGCATGAGGGACTGTGATTTGCAAGCTCAGCAGTTTGAAACTACCAGGCGCACCATGGAAAAAGGATGAGGCTTTCTTCTTCGGTCAACTGTTATAGGCTTGGAAACGCACTGAGGTTATTCCCTCTATCCAGTAGGGTCACTTTGTGTCTGTATTGACTCAATCGTAGTGAGTTTGATTTTTAATGCATATGTAGAGTATGCATGTATATAAATAGACACATATTGTGTTAATCCAGGTAAACTAGAGAAACAAATTCAAAGACACTCATATAGATATAAGGGTAAGGTTTATATATGAGAGGAAGGGAACATTGAGAACGCATCCCAACCTAGTCCAGTTCAAAGTCATGAGTCCGATATTAGCCCAGATGCCCGATACCAGTCTATAAAGTCTCCTTCCAACTCACAAAGTCACAGGTCAGTGAGTGCAGAGTCCCGGCACTGGCAGGTCTCTCCCCATGGCTCCTCACTTTGAGGGTTCAGGGTCCATCAACAGTTTCCAGTGGTGGTAGAAGCAATGTACCGTTGGCAAGGGTCTCCATGTGGCTTCTCCAGATTCAGAGGTCTGGCTCCATCAGGGTAAGCTTCTCCCTGGCTTCTCCCCTGGCTCTTTCAGCTCCTCAGATGCTGCCATCTTGTCTTGTCCACAGTTTGTCATCTCGGAGACAACAACTCGGGAGATGGCTTCTCATCTTCATGAGGGAAATATCGCGAGATTTCCCAGACGTATCAGGAGAAAGCCATGCCCACACGGAAACGTCACTGACTACTCAATGGCTATCTCCAGATTAACAAGCTAGGCTCCACCCCTACATCTCAATCATGAAATTGGCATAAGCACATTACTGTCACACATATATACCATGACAAATAAATATTTGACTGATCCACATACATTTGCATAAACATGTATAAAATAGAATGAAAAGATAATGGACATTTTCTTTTTTAAAAACCATTTTTTGGGGGTCTCATGCAACTCCCATCATGATCAACAGAAGCATCAATTGTATGCATATCACATTTGCACACCTGTTGCCATCATCACCCCCAAAATATCCTCCCTCCACTCACGCCCCCAGTACCAACTCCCCATATTTAGACATTTTCAAAGATCTTTTTGAACTCTGCTCAAGTAGTTAATATTCAGGATATATAATCTGTTTCATTTGTGTTTCAGACTCTGCTATCAGCCATAAAAATATAGATAAGTAAAAGAAATTGCCCTGAATTCTAAGGAATTTAAAATCAATGCATTAAAATGAATGTGATCTGTCTTGAGCCAGGGAAAAGGTCAGTGAAATTAGAGAAACACTCAATGGGATGTATTGACACAGTAGCAACAGCAATGAACTCAAAAACTGTCAATAGTCATGAAGAAGATACAGAAGTAGACAGGTTTCTTTCCTGTATACTTGTAGCCTTCATGATATGAAAGTGTCAACTCATCACACCAAAAGCAGACTGAATAGCATGCTTCTCTTGGTAACTCCTACAGTTGGTATATTGTAATCCTGAATGTGATTTTTAAAATCCCTGAGTATTTATTATCTCTGAAGTGGCAAAAATAACAAAATTTGTTCCTGTTAATGAAAATATTTTGCAATCAACTATTTCCTGAAACATTATGACAAACATTGGATGTTTTTGACTAGCCATTCTACTCACCCCCATGCAAAAGAAATGTTAATGCAGTGCATAGAATGGAATAGCTTTTATGAATAAAAAAATTCCTTATAAATTAGTGCATTTAGAAGAAATGAGAATAGAGCACGGAAAGAAGGAGAAAATAGAACATAAGAAAGGAAGAAATTAAAGTGATTTGACATCATCACTTAGACTAGCAAAACAATATGACCAGATACTTAAAAAATGTCAGACATTATTCTAAATATGTTAGACATATTAGTAAACTCATTCTCAAAGTCTCTAGGGGAAACAGCAAGTGTTGTAATTTCTAATTTACTTAAGGAAAATATATATATTTCCAAGTTTATACAGCAGTAAACCTGAGTGGCTATATTGATTATAGCCTCAAGTCTTAACCAAAAGGTTAGCTGTTTTAGCCTACACTGTGCAGTGAGAAGACAGCCTAGGGACTTGACTCTGAAAGGACATAGTTGTGAAAAACCTAAGAAGCAGTTTTATTGTACACACAGTTCTGTTGAGGTCATTGTGAGCCATGAAAGATTCCATTTCCGCTAACAACAGCAAGATGCCACACAGTGACATGACAATATTTTTTAAAGTTTACTATAGTACCTAATTTATCTCCACACTGCCTAGTATCTAGATAAAGCTCTAATACTAGTTCTATGTTTTTAAATATGGGCTAAAATCCCTCTGGATTTTAAATTTATCTTCTAAAATATTAATTTTCATAACTAATAATGATGATAACTTCTTTCCTAAAGCATGATTTCCTATAGTAACATAAAGGTATTGTAGTGAAGAAATATTTCAACAATACAAACACTGACTATGTATGTGGGCCTCACCAACTGTAATAGCGGAGCATCCTCTTGACTGCATCTTTGGGAAGACACTCTAGAGAAGTTCATACCCTGAGCCAAAATAGGACCAGAGGCCAATTGTGGAATAAAACCTAAACTGCTGATATATTTCTGAATGGCATGCTATCTGAATGTTGCAGGCTGGAAAAATGCCTTAACGTTGCTAATACGGTATTTATATCTGATGCCACTTTCTTCTTCATAGTGCTTTTTCTCTTACTTACCCAGAAAAATAGATGGAATACACATGGTGAAAAAATACATCCCTGCACACACCTGTCATGGTTTGGACCACAGGGCTTGTTCCATTTGTACAACAGTCTCTTTTAAAGCTTTTAAAAAATTACTATGATTTTAAATAAACTATTTTATTGGGGATTCATACAACTTGCTTCACAATCAATATATACATCAATTGTATGCAGACCACATTTACACATTTTATATCATCATCATTCTTGAAATATCCTCCTTCTACTTAGACTCCTGGTATCAGCTAGCCATATTTCCTATCCCCGTCGACTCACCTGCCTCATGAACCTCTAATAATTTATTAATTGTTATTTTGCCATATCATCTATCTAGAGAAGATTGGCTGGATGAACAGTCTGGAGGATAAAACATCAGGACTGATGGTTCTGGGGGGTCATGGGAGATGGGGAGGAGGGGGAAAAGAGGTGGTGATGATTAGCCCAGGGATAAGGGAACAACAAGAGATCAAAATCAGGAGCTGGGCAGGTGTGAGAGGCCTGTTAGGGATTAATCAAGAGTAATGTAACAGAAAGAAAATACTGAAACTCAAATGAAGGCTGAGCATAACAGAGGAACAAGAGGAAAATAAAAGGAAATAGAGGAAGGACTGGGGACTAAAAGGCATTTATAGAGGTCTAAATACAAGCATGAACATAGCATGCTCACACAACTGTGTCTTAAACCATATACAAGTGCAATCTGAGCACAATGAAGTGTTCCAAAATTCCCATTCTTCTCCATGATATACATAGTTTGTTATGATTCACACAGTCAGATGTCTTGGAATAGTCAATAAAACGCAAGTAAGCATCTTTCTGTTATTCTCTACTTTCAGCCAAGCTCTATTTGATGTCAGCAAAAATATCCCTCATTCCACCTCCCTAGTGTGGTAGACTAGAGAAATAAATTCATAAATACACATATGAATATAAGAGAGAGGTTTATATACAAGAGGAATGGAACATTGCAAAGGCATTTCAACCCAATTCAGTCAAGTCCATGAGGCCAAAATTAGCCCAAATATATGATACTAATCCATTACTCTTCTCCAGACTCATGAAACACAAGCAATGATGCCAGGACAATCACAGGCCAGTGTGTGCAGAGTCTTGGGTATTCAGTGGTGGTAGAAGCATCTCAACACTGGCAGGGGAATTACTGTGGCTTCTCAAGCATGTCAGCACTGGTAGGGATCTCTACGTGGCTTTTCTGACTTCACAGGTCTGGTTCTACCAGTGTAAGCCCATGTGGCTTCTCCTCCAGCATGTCTCACAGGGAGTCAGCCTTGTGTCTTGTCAGTATAACAACTGCAAGGGACTGAGCTGTAAGTCTCTCAGATCCATGAGTGAACACCTTGAGATTTCCCAGAATTCTCAGGAGAAAGCCATTTCCACACAGAGATCTCCTTGGTTATCTCCACAATGACAGGCTAGACTTTACCCCTGCACTCTTTATCAAATTGTCACCAGAGTTCTTAATTTGGCTTTAATTTATAGCAACTCCTTGTTGCTGTACTATTTCAAATGTTTTTGAATAATCTTCCAATGTCTTTTTCTTGCCTGGTTTATGAATAATATTGCTCAAAATTTGCCAATACCGTTGGGTCACTTTTCTTTTGCATGAAAAAAAATATGAATCTATTTCAGTCAGTTTTGATTAACTGTCTGACCTGGTAGAATGAACTTCAAATTCACTCTCTCCCTCACATCAGAAAAAAAAAGAAGAGCATCCTCTTCATCTTGATTTCTCACTTGACCTTTTTGGTGGGGAGAAGTAACAATAGGATCTTCCATTGATTTGATTGGTGATTACTTTCAGAGTAGTAAGAATCGCACCATGTCTCATCACCAGTTTTACCTTGGGAAAAAAAGTCTGAGTTACTCCAGAAGACTCTTTCCAAGCACAGCATGTTTCCAGTTGATGCTCTTTTTCCTGGCCAGTCAGAACACAAGGCAGAGTGACTCTTCTCAGTCCCCAATCTTTTATTAAAATTCACTGATTAGAGCTCCAAGAGAGTCCAGATAACTTTCCCAGCTCCTCAATGTTCCCTTCTTATCTGTCTTTTTAGCACAAGTGCATGAATTTTGTCAAGATTTGTTGTCCTTTCAGAAAGTTGACAGATGTCCATAATTAGGTTTGTCATCAATCAACAAACACCACCTTTTTTGAAACTAGAAAATCATCGCTGTCTCTGTAAGCTGTGTTCAACATTGCCGTAGCTCCTGCAGCATTTTTTTTCTGAACAGAAAACAAAATTTCACAGCAGCATACTGTTCTTGTAAATCAACCATCACAATAAATGAGGTTCAAGCAAAACTGCTTTCATCAAAAAAGACAGTGGACCAGAGAGAACCTTTGCACACAACCCCACTGGGTCCACTAACTGAGAGCGCGTTTGTCAATGCTCACCTACCTGGGGAAAAAAAATGTTTATTATGAAAGCTCCTCCCAGTGGAATATTTTCCCTTTGGAGGATAAGGAGTGCTTAGTTAAGTTACATCTGATCTAAAATAGAAGCAGAATATGCACGAAGGGTCTAATTCTATGTAGGTTTAAAAATGTCAGTAACTAAACACTGTCTCTATTCTGTGAGATGGAAAGTCTGAGATGAACCCTAACTGATGGATTTTAATGTGCCAGTCCAATTCTTCAAAAAATGTACGAAGACATGCTCTTCTTCATTTAAGGGCTACATTGATTTGGCCCACTGGACTCACCTTCCTGCCCTTCATTTTGTGATTGTGTATGTTTGCACAATCAGATAAACATAAACATTAAAGTCAGCAGTAAAAAAAATACATTCTGTAAAAGGCAGCCAAAGTTTAGATGCGTATTTAATGATAGGAAAGCAATAGTTGTTGAGAAATTGTGCATATGTGTAGCTTTTACTTCCTGTTTGGCAGAGTCCTTACCTTAATATCTACATCAAACATTTCTTGTATCAAAAATTTGTTGATTATAACAATTTAATATGATTTCCTTTGGATATATTTTATAATTAAAGAAATATTACTATACTAAAGCATTTATATTCTTTAAAGAAAAAGAAGAATTGGAAAAATAATGCCTCATTAAATCTTGATTATTGAACTGATAATAAATCCTATGCAGAATGCTTATTTTGGTATGATGAGATTCCTATAATTATCCAACGCAAGAAGTAATTCTATCCAAGTCTTCATAAAATTGACTTTTTTTCCATAGAATAGAGTGTATAGAAATCATTCCTTGCTTAAAAACATGGAATACAGTAAAAATATTTATTTAAAGGGCATGAACATTCAGATTAAATCATATTGCATTCTATCAGCATTTTTAGAAAGATAATAATGAAATCTGCTATGCTCAATTTCAAATATTTTAAGACTTTACTAGTGGATTTATTTGCACAAAATTAAACAAATTAACACCTAATTTATCTAGACTACTTGGAACAACTAGTCTTGACTAGTTGCACAAATGATTTGTAGTACTGGACATTACTCCTACACTGCCTAGGAAGAATGCGCCAAATGACAGTTCACATTGTCTGGCTTGCTCTTGGAGGGAATCAGATCATTTTAAGTCTCAAATTATTCTGCCAGTGTATTATTGCAGCCTGACCTAGAAAACTATGCTTCTAAAATGATCAGTTATTCAGTGAAATGACCTCAAAGAAACAATCTCACTGTAATCATTGATTTTGCGTATAAGTATATGTAAGGTTAAATGTGGAACTGAGCCTGTTGCTTCATAGCTACACGGAGGCCAGCATAATAGAGTATGTTTGCAAGGTAACACATGCAGTGGGGTTTGAATAAAAGCAAAGCAAACATTTCTTGGAAGCGGATAAAGTTTTACTATGGAAAATCATTCTTCCAGACCTTCCAGAGCTCTCTACATAGAGGGGCAATTTATAAGGCTAACAATCAACCTATAGAAGTTATAACATTTGAAAATAGTTCAAGGACAGTAAACTAAAGGTTGACGTCAATCTTTTTTCATGAATCATCCCAAATGTAAAATAATATAAAGACAATATGGTTGATGAAAAAACCACAGGATTCAGCTTATTTACCCACAGTCTTCACTAAAATTATTATAATTTAAACACATCAATGTAAAAATATTCATATGTGATTATAAATGCTTGTGCATATGTGAGCATACATATATATGTGAAATATGTTTCCTTACTATAGTTTTGCAAATGCTATGTAAATCTACAAGAAAGCAACAAGATTAAAATAAAGGAATAATGTGCCGATTTCATTTGGTTATGGCTTATGTAATTTTTTACAGTTACATAAATTCTATAAAGATTTTGTTGATTCATTTCATCATTGACCCGAAATTCTCTTGCTATTGCAAATTGAGCTTCTCTTGAATTGCATGAACAAATGCAGTCGTTTCTGCTGAAATGGGCAAATTGTATGGTAGCTTTGTGATTTGAACAAATTTCCATTAGCTACTGTGAAGAAATCACAAAATTGATTTTCATCTTTGAACTGATTCAGGATGTGAAATATTCTCCAGAGGAAAGAAGAAACAAAACATTGCAGTATGGGCACATAATGCAGAATGTTAGTCAGATTATTGAACTGACATGCTTGAACCATGTCTTAATTAATGTCATGATGCTTTTAATATATAAATGTTTCCTGCACATTACGACAGTACTGTATTTATATATGATTTTAAACAATGATAAAAAGAGATCACCAGCACCAAGATTATATGGATTTGGGTGTCCAAACCACTTACAAGTTTCCTCCATGAGATTTCAATGCTCCCCAAACAATCTTCTATTGGAAGTTTCATGGGCACGGAGACATTTAATAAGTAGCATTGAATGATGATTAACTTCTCAAATTACTAGCTAATTAATCTGCTGTGAATTTAATTGGTGAATTCAACCCTCCAAGTCATAAAATAGCAGGTTGGGAATCCAAAATTAATTTCCCTTAGTAAGTTAGGAAACTAGAAATATCCTATTACTTCATGCTAAGTATAACTGATTAGGGAAAAATATTTGGGAAAGTGCAACCTGTTTTGTCCTTTCTTTTCCCCTGAATATTAAGCCATCAAGGTGTCACATTGAATCTACTTAAAATTGGAAAACTCCAACCAACATGAGCAACTATTATGAATTTAAAGTTTCAACTGTCTTTTCAACTTGGCTATGTAAAACTTTTTGAAATAAAAATTAGTTCACTTGTAAAAGTATACCATGTGATCTTTTATGAAATCAACATAAATGATTGCATTCCAAAACTCAGGAGTTCGAGAAACAGTAAAAGATGTCTTTAATAATATGGATTATATTCTCCTAATTAAAAATATTAATGTTTATCATTGGTTAAGTACATATTTTGTTCCATGCAATGCATACTACTTAACATTTTAATGCTCTCAGCACATGATTAGCAACACTTTAAAAATACAGTAAATGGACAACTGCTAAGTTAATTATCCATGAATACACAACCAAGATTTGAAGTCAAGTGTTAATAAATACAAGACCTGGACCTTTTGAACCCTGCTAATGGAAAAGAGAACAAAGCAAAACAAAATAAAGCAAATATATATGTATACAGTCTGCACACACGATTGTAGAACCTACAGAACATTTGTCCTTACAAGATTCTAATTTTTATCATTCCATATGCTGCGCTAAACAAGCCAAAGGTAATTGCTTTTTAAGTTATTATTTTTGTTATTAGTACTGCATAGAAGTTTTATAAGGTATTATAGATGCTAAGCCAAGATCGAGAAATAGAAGATAGTGGATTAAGTGAATTTTCTTTTGTACTTGGTTTCCTATAGGACACATGAATTTTGAATGAGAGAAATGAGCTTATTCTGTTGACAATGAGAAATCATATGATATTTATGTGGTGAATGTGTTTTACACCCTTGCTTGCTATTTTGGACAGAAGATGTCTACATGGGTTTGATGTCTTGATGCCAAAATTATGAGCTCAATTGTTATAGTGTTAGGAAGGTAAAATCAGACCTTTGATTCCTGAATATCTTTCCAAATAGTTTAAAACACTGGTACTTAATTACACCCTTCATATAACTTCATTTTTTTGTGATATGGAACTTCCTTAACATGTGAGTGGAGATTTTCTTAAACTAAATGCATGGATTAAAAACATCATGCATTGTATAGTGTGTTACTCATATTTTTGTGATGGCTTCTTATTGCTTAGCCCTCTATTAGCTCTGTATTGAGCAGCCTTCACTATTCAGTTAGAAACTGAGAGTGAGCTCTATTTCTTTACAATTCGAAGCATCAGAGTTGCTTCAACATAGTTGTCACTTTTCAGACTGAAGAGATTTCATAATCATCTTGCTAAGGGATTTGTAATTACAAGTGTTCGGATACAATGAAAAAATATGAGAAATTGTGCATCCCATATTGTTGACTGTTGTTTATCCATTCACCTACATTTGCTACTTCTATTTTGACTTATATTTCCAACTGGCCACTATATAACTAAGAGAAGGTAATCTCTGCTTCAGGATGTTTGGTAAATCAAGCTTACAGCATCACCGTGATTCATTTAATTTACTGGAAATGAGTGTTTGACCTAATCATGGCTAATGTAACATGACAAAAATTCAATAAGGAAGAATTTTTAGCATTTTCATTACTTAAAGGTCACCTTCTGGCAACACACCTCTCATTGTTTAAACAATTGCTGGAAATAAATTATTTTTCTAATAATGAATCACTCATTCTTCCACTTGTACATTTTGCACAGGGACTTCTGGACAATTCTGACTGTGGAGCACATACTCAGAAGATTGCATAAATGTAAGGCATAGCTAATTTAAGAAATATTAGCACATTTTAAAATATGTTCTGAGGGGATTTGGAAAAACACAGTAAAACATTTTTATTTTTGCTCAAAACAAGCTTATTGCATACATACATGTATGCATATGTACATAGATGCATAAATATATCCATCCATGCATCAATGCATGATAATTACTTTGAATTTTTTTATTTCATGAAAACATAGGTAATACGATACTTGAGAAAAATGTCTTTACAAGTTAAATTACCTACGATACCAAATAAAATAATTTCATTGATAAAAGATAGCATTTTTGCTATTGGGATATAAATATTAATTCCGCATACCTGCGGGATAGCAATATGATGCATGCAAATATATCATGGACAAATTATAATTTTAGTCTAAAAAGCAAGTTGATTGTGCATTCCTTTAAGAATGGTTTACTTGACATATCATACACATTTGTTTGTTTTTTTTTAGGCATCACTGCCCTCAGATGGTGGGAGTAGGAGGCCCAATCATACACATTTTTAATGATCATTTTTACACTCAAACTCTATAAAAATGAAAATAATGTTAGGCTTCTCTGAGCTTTTCCAGACTTATTTGTTAGCATACTAGATTCTATATACTGATAGCCAGGAAAATCAATATATAGAATACTATATTTTTCAAGAGGAACAATATACAAATCTACATTTCTTTGCTATGGTGCTGCTGAAAAATGATGTTCTGGCTCAAGGAGTACATTGATTGTCACAGTGACATCCTTACTATTAAATGAAGACTTGTGACGCATATCTTGCCAATACATTGACTTGTTTGATCTCTTGACTATTGCTTTCATGAGCATTCAGGGTGAATCCAACCAAAATGAATTCCTTGAGAACGTCAATCTTTTTCTTTTTCTTATGATATCAATTCATTCAATTCTGAAGATTTTCATTTTACTTACACTGCATTGTTATCTGCACTGAAGGCTGCAGACTTTTTAGTTTAATAGTTTTACCGGGGGCTTTTAGGTCTCTTATCACAATACATACATTCCTTCAGTGTGGCAAGCACATTTACACATATGCCACCATCATCATTTTTCAAAGCATTCTCTTCCCACTTGAGCCCCTGATATCTGTTCCCCATTTCCCCCTCCTCCCTACCCACCCTCTATTATGAGTCCTTGATAAGCAGCAATCTTATATTATCATCAATAAATGCTTCAAGTCCTTCTGACTTTCTTCAAGTAAGGTTCATTATGTGCATTTTATAGATTATTACTAAGTTTTCTGCTTATTCTCATGCCATCTTCTTCAAATAGTCCACATTTTCAGATTATTTGTTCAACATACAGATTGAATAACTATGTCAAGATTATATAACTCTGGTGCACATGTTTCCTGAATTTAAACCACAAATTATTCTCTACTTCTCTTTGAATAATTGCTTCTTAGTTCATATATAGTTTCTGTATGAGAAAAGAATGAGATGTTCAGGATTTTCCATTCTTTTCAATTGATCCGTAGTGTGCTATGATCCACAGAGCTATATGTTTTAGCAATTCAAAAAAACAAAAGTAAACATCTTTCAGATATTCTATATCTTCAGTTAACATTCTCCTGACCTGACTGATAATATCGCTCAGATTTCAGAAGTGGGAAATGCAGGTCTGTCCCTTTAAATCTTATCCAAGCCAGTGTGTCTTAAAATCTGTGAATCTGAAAGGTTACATTGCAGAAGGGAAAATAAGTTTACAGATATAAGTAATAATGCCCTTCATCTATTCATTAAGATGGAGATTATACTAAATCAAATAGGTAGATCTTTCATAAGTACAAGGGTTAGCAAATGTTAAAGGATGTGTGTGCACAAGTAATGAAGTAAGGAAAACTTTATTACTGGTTTCAAAGATAAAAGAAGTCAAGGAAAGTGAGCATCTTTTATAAAACAGGAAAAGAAATAGAACAGGTTCTCTTTTGTGCTCTCCTGAAGGAATGCATTGCATTGACAATGCATTGATTTTATTTAGCCCATCTCAATTCATGTCAAGTTTCATGAAATGAACATATTGTACAACACTAGTTTTGAGTTCTTGGTTTCTGTGTGTGTCAGTCCTGGTAGACAAGGGAAACAAGTGCATAAACACATATGTATATAAGAGAGAGTTTTCTATAAAGGATAATTGTACATTAAGAAAACATTCCAATCCAGTCAAGTCCAAGGTCATTAGTCTGATATTAGTCAATAGGTGAGATACCAATCTATAAAGTCCTCTTCAGAATCATGAAACATGTTCAATACTGCACAATTCAGAATGATCACAAGCCAATGGGTAGAAAGTCACTGGATCCAGAGATGTTGTAAGCATCTCAGGACTGGCAGCGGTCTCTCTGTGGCTCTTCCAGCTTCAGAGGTCTGGTTGCATCAGGGTAGGTCCAAGCGACTTCTTCAGCTCAGAGCACTCATGAAGTTTCATGTGTCTTGTCAGCTACAATGTCTCCCAGGAAAGTCAGCAGAGAGAAGGAGGTATCTCTTGCCTCCAAGGAGGAAGATCAGGATTTCGTAGGATTTCAGTAGAAGGTCATGGCTACACAGAGGCCTTATTGGCTATGATCTGATTGGCAGGATAGACTCCCCTACGTGCTTAATCCTTAAATTGAAAATTATATAGCTAGCACAATATTCTTTTGACATATACTACAAACTGGAGTCGCTAAAACATGGCAATTTGGTATTTGATTTTTTGTGAGGAAGCATCACACTTGTTTTCAGCAATGCACATGAATCATATTGCTACACACTCACCACCTGTGGTAATATCCCTTTTTTTCCCTTTACCATATAGAGTAAATTTAATTTTTATATAGTACCCAAAATAGGCCAGTCATTAAAAAATAATAACTTATCACCATTGATTGAATTCCAACCCATAGTGACCCTGTAAGGGCAGGGAAAACTCACTTGGGGTTCCTGAGACTGTAAATACTTCCAGGAAAAGAAAACTTTTTTTTTTCCTCCCAGGAAGCCACTGGCAGGTTTAAACCACCAACCTGGTATTCAGCAGCCCAATGCATAAGGCACGAAGGTACCAGAGCTCCTTAGATCAGTCACAGGAATGAGAATAGATGAATGGTACCCTAGGGCTGGAGTGAGAGTCCCAGGGATGCTATGGCCAAGACCCAAGCGAATAATCTACAGTTCCATGGTTCAAATTCACCAGTCATTCCGTGGGAGGAAGATATGGCTCCACACTTCTCTAGTGTCTTGGAGATCCCAGGGGGTGATTCCACTGTGTCCTTCAGCTTCACTCTAGGGTCACTGAGAACCAGAACTGACGCAATGGTTTCTTAAAGGCGGAAGTAGGGCCTGGTGGGGTGGAATAGGGGAGTATCTGCTAATGGGGAAATGGCTTCTTTTGGGGTGGCAAGACTATTCTAGGATCAGATGGTGAGGATGATTGCACAACTCACTGACTATCCCAGGAACCACACTGATGATGTTTTTTGTTTTGGTGCCATCGAGTCAGTTCTGACTCATCATGACCCAATGTACAACAGAACAAAAACACCACTCAGTGCTACGACATCCCTTACAGGTTTGCATCGTCCTTTTTTCTAATAATAGAAAACCTAGAAGAAATAGTTCTCATTGAAAATTCCATTATTTATATAGGTTCTTTGAAGAAAAAGAAAAAGGAAGAAATCAAAGACTGAAGAAGTGAATTGTTACACGAACCACAATTCTAAGACCAGAGCATTAGATAATGGCCTTTTATCATGACTGATAATTATCCTTGGGGTCACAATAAAATGAAAGAAAAATATGTAACAGCACCTCAAGTTCCTAATCAAAACAATACTGATCAAATAAATAAGTAAAACACAGACCATACTTCCTGTTCTGGTTGAGACTGGAGGACTCATATTTACTAATCTGGTTCAAGCCTTGAACGAAATCAACCCCTGAGGTCACCTAAATAACAAATAATAGAAAAACAAATTAGCTCGCAAATCAAGGACAATCACACATGAGTAGTGTGTGCTCTTTTAAAAAGTCACCAATATCTAAAGAAACAGTGAACAATTACTTTAAAATGGAGGTGAGAATGAAAAAAGGCAGGGAAAATAGACTAATGGAAATGAAATTAATCAGAAGAGAAATTATGAGAACATACACATATTGCAAATGGTTTTAGCAAGTAACATAGGTTATATAAAAATAATTGAATCGATACCTAAATGACTATGCAAATCTGAAAATATGATAAAATAATAGTTAGAAGAAAATTAATTAAATAGAACGGATGAAGATTAATTCTACACCTTTCGGAGGGAAAATGACTTAAGTGGACATTATACATTTCACCATCAGATTGGCTACTATGCAACAAATGAAAAATGGAAAATAGATCGTCTTGCATTCAGCATTAAAAAGAATATTTCAAGCTCTATTCTGAAATGCAACATTGTCAGAGATAGAATAATATATATCCACATATAAGAAAGAACAGTTAATTGAATTATATTAAACTTATGCACCAATTATTAAAACTAGTGATGAAGAGATCAAAGAATTCTCTTTAACCTGAAACTGATCCAAAATGCCATCAAGATTCATAGATAAGGGCTGGTTGATTTAAATATGAGAGTTCAAAAAAGAGCAAAGGTCAGTAGTTGTGAAATGTAGCCTTGGCGATTGATAGAATGCTTAAGATCAAATGGTAACATTTTCTAAGACCAAAGACTTGTTTGCAAATTCTTTTTACAAATAAAATTCATCTCTAGGAGACAAACTATACTTTCATGAAATGGACAAAAAATTGGAAACGAAAAACCAAAAAAGAAAGACAACTTTCCTTTCTTGCATGCTGGAAAAAAATTAGCCTTGATTTGTAATATTTAAGCATACTAAAGATAAAATGTTGAACAATGTGGAAATTATTTTAAAAATAAAGGGTAAGAAACACACCTAATCATTGCACTAAAAATAATCAGTTCGGAAATAGTCATTTCAAGAAACAGCTTATGATAAAAACTAATTGTTTTGAGGGAAGATGTCCAAGTTGCACTGAAGACCTTGAAAAAAGGAAAGGATCCAGGAATTAATAGAAGAATAATTGAATTGTTTCAAGCTGATGAAGCACTGGGAAAACTCATTAGTCTTTATACCATCTATGACTAACTATGTCACTTTGAGAATTTAGGTAGGGACCTCAGAACCAATCCATGGCATTTTCAATGTCCTCATAAGCAATGGCTTTAATGCAGCTTTGGGTTCCCCTGTCAATACCGTTGGTTCTTGTTCATGTGTTACCTTTTGAAATGGATGACTGTCCACTAGTTCTTCTCAGTACATTGTCTCTGTGTATGCTTTACTTTCTCTTTGATGCTTCTTGCATTGCTTAGCATTTCATCCATAAAATCTATTAATATTACAACTTGAGACTTGAATTTTTCTTTTGTTCTTTCTGTTTATGATAGTCGGAGTGCTCTTTGTTTTTGCTTTTGTCACTCTCAGTTGATACATATTTTACTATAATATTTTAATTTGTCTTCTTGACCTGCCCTTTGAAAATTTTCCATTCAATACTTTGATTTCATCAAAGAACTAATTACTTTATGATTAAGAAAAAATATTACAGTCTCTTCTTACATCCACTTTGATGTTTTCCATTTTCCTATCTTATTACTTTATTATATTCATGTGTGACATTCATTGGGTTTTTCTGTCCTTATTGTTCTATGCATTGTACCTGTTCTTCAGAAGTTTTTGAAGCTCAGATGGCTTTTTAGCAGGTTTGTGTTTTGACTCTCCTGTATCTATTTGAATTTTCTTTAGTTTCAACCTGAACTAACATATAAGCAATTGATTTTCGTTCCACAGTTAGTACCTGGACTTTCCACTGCCATTATTGAACTTCTCAATAATGTCTGCCTACAGATGCAATCAATTTCATTTCTGTGTACTTCCATTGGAAAGTCTGTTTATATAATATAGCCTTTTGTTTTATTAGGGGAAAAATGATTTGTGATGAACAAGTAGTTGGTCTCACAGCATTCTATATGTGATCTCTAGCTTTTTTCTATCATCGAGATTATATTTTCCTACTATAATTTCTTCATTTTTGTTTCCACTTTTAGCATTTCAGTCACCAATATTTAGCAAAGCATCTTGAATATATATTTGATCATTTCAGACTATAAATGTTGCCATTATTCTTAAATGTCTTCATCTCTAACTTTAGTATTTGTTCTGTAAATTTGAAAATGAGTTGCACTAACTGATTAACTTGCATATGGATAGATATTATCTTATAATAGATAACACTATACTTCAAGATAGATCTTGAAATGTTCTTTTGGACAATGAATGCAACATCAATCCTTATGAATAGTCCATTTCCAGATAGTAAGTCATATGATTTTCTGAGTCAAAATGGTTATTTCCATTTCAGCTCACTATTCCCTAAAATGTCTATATTCATGTTTTCCATTTCATATTTTCAAGATTCCTATTTTTATAATTTTATTGTGTCTCTTACAGACATCATAAAACTCCATGGTTCAATCACATCAAGCAGTGTTATGCAATTGCTACCACAGGCAGTTTCAAAATATGTTCTTTCTTTTGAACTTCACAATATCAGCACTCCATGAGCCCCTCCCTCCCTTTCTCTTCTCTGGGAACAATTGTTATTATCATTACCACCACATCTTACATCATCAATTATATTGAATTACATACCATAATGTTCATTTCCCTCCAGTGAAACTATGCCATCATCAGTGCTATTAGCTGTTCCCTCTCTTCTCTCTTCCTATTCCCTTAAGGAACTATTACTCCTCTTGCTGTTTCTGAAGGGTTATCTATTCTGGCTTTCATTTTTTGAAATGATTCTAATTATACAATTAAATATACACAAGACTAGCATAATTCATGAGGTAAAACAAATAAAACCATACTAGTAAATGAAAGAAATGTTAAAGAACTAGAGCATAGTTGTGTGCTTCATCAATGCTATACAGCCCTCTGGATTATTCATCCCTCCCATGTGGCCCTTCTGTGAAGGATTGACCAATTAACTTGAAGGTGGATTGGGGATCTCAACTACATGCCCAACCCTTCACATTGATTTGGTTGCTTGACTTTGAAATTGTGATACCTTTTCCCATCGACACCTCATGATAACACAGGCTGGTGTGCTTCTTTCACGTGACTTCCCTGCTAGATGGCTACTTATTTAATTTCAAGCCCTTAAGACCGGCAGAAAGTGTACCTTTTCATAGGCAAGCACCATCGTCTTTCTTTAGCACATTTGTTTATATACCCATTTTGTTTTCAGTGAATGTACATTCAGTGAATGTATCAGCAAAAGTTTCATACAATGTCACATTATTAGAACCAACTGTTCTTGCACTGAGGTAAGATTTACATAGAGGTCCAAAGTCCACTTACTTCCTTAGTTTCATTTGAATTTATATACACTGTGGCAGTCATATGCTTATGTTAATTTCATGATTGAGATGTAGAGGTGGAGTCTAGCCTGTTAATCAGGAGATAGCCATTGAGTAGCCAATGAGACTTTTGCATGGGCATGGCTTTCTCCTGATACACCTGGGAAATCTCGCAATATTTCCCCATGGAGATGAGATGCTATCTCCCCAGTTGTTGGGAGTTGGTATCAAAGACAAAGAACTATGGACAAGACAAGATGGCAGCGTCCAACGAGCTGAAGGAGCTGGAGGAGAAGCTACACAGCTTTTCCCTGATGGAACCAGACCTCTGAAGTTGGAGAAGCCACCTAGAGACCCCTGCCAGTGCTGAGTTGCTTCTACCACCACTGGATGCTGTTTATGGACCCTCAGCCCTGGAAGTGAGGCGCCATGGGTAGAGACCTGCCAGTACCGGGACTCTGCACCCACTGGCCTGCGACTTCAGAAACAGAAGGAGACTTTATAGACTGGTATCAGAGATATGAGATAATATCGGACTTGTGACTTTGTACTGGACTGGGTTGGGATGCTTTCTTAATGTCTTATTCCTCTTATATATATATATATATATAAAGTGTACCCTTATATCCATATGCATGTCTATGGATTTGTTTCTCTAGTCTACTCAGACTAATGCATACATATTTAAACAACTATACCTACATTTAAATAATTATATATTTAAATATTTACACACACATATATGTACATATATTTTTCTTCCTTCTTCTTTCCTTTTTCTTTTTTCTTTCTTTCTTCCCCACCATCATGTTTATCCACCATGCATATCTCAGTATATTTCTATTGATAAGAAATGATCAGAAAAGCTTACTCCTGCACAAGATCCATCTTTATCTGCTCATTGCTCTCCTCCCTTGACCTCCTCTTCTCTCATGTCCCCAAGGAAACTTTGGTCCTGTTTCTTTCTCTGTAGAATCGCCTATCCTTCCTCTCTTGTGTAGATAAACACAAAACAAACAAACAGAACATACACATAGTCACAAGTCTATCAGGAATGTTGACACAGAGTAGATAAATATATCTGTTAAAGAGAGAGGAGGACTTGTTATAATCCATAAGTCCAGGCCCCTTTTTTTCAGTGTTCCATATCCCTTGTCTCACTTACCTAGTAACACATATATTCTTTTGGTTTTCAGCATTTGGGTGTGAAAGATACACATCCTAAAAGTCCTCATTCCTAATTCTGCAATCAGGAATGGAGCAATGAATCCAGTCCCACCCCCATCTCTGTCTTACCTTCAGACTTTAAATATGATCACTTGGTGAGCAACCCCCAACAAGTTCAGAGGGAGTGCCAACTGCTGGCCCTGCACCAAAAGTCTGTAAACAAGATTCTTGGGAGACTTTGCATTTTGCTCCCATCTCCCCTCTGTTGAGCTCCCCACTTGCTTTGTCCCCAAGTGGGAGGGTCTGACCAGCTGCTCTCTCCACACTGCATCTTCAGAGCTGTCCTCTTTCGTGCTACCACCTATGGAGAAGAAAACACTTCTCAAGCTGAGGCTAACCCTCCAGTCCTCTCTGGAAAGAAGCTGCTCTGAGAAGGAGCATCATTATCAAGAATTGACTTTTGGGCCTCCCACTCCCACCAGAGGGCAGTGATACCTTAAAAGAAAAATAATTGACTTCTTCCTCCTCTCTTGTGAAGATATAAGTAATACCCTCTCCTCAGTAGGGTTCATTCCCTGACCTTTATTTCTGGCTTTAGACAACCCAACATATGATTAATAACTGAAGTCTGCAGCTGTTTCTTCTGATTTTGAATCAGGTGCCCAAAGCAAAAGAAGGTCTTGAAGGCTTTCTTCCCACAAACTTTATTCCATGAGTTCTTATGCCATGGTTGACTCTACTCAAAGAAGGCAAATCTTCTTGAGTCAAAATTTTAAGACGTTTCAACTTGGCTTGTTAGATGAAGGAGGGCATTTGTTCCAGTAAACAATTATAGCTTCAGAAAAGCACAGGCTTCTTTTTTCTTTGTCTTACAGAGTTGCAATGACAGACATGAGAGCAATGAGTCTGGTTTACTGGTTTTTGAGCCCGTGTGACTCTTTTTCTGGCACTACTGTTGACAGTATTCTGTCTCTATTCAAGAGATTTTCTGTTTGACAATATATCAATGCGACCAATACATTTTCAACAGATAGTTACTCAGAAGTGGATAGTCTAGTTCTTTTTTCAAGTCTGCTTTTAGTCTTGAAGTTCTAAAGACTGATACAAATTTATTTTGACGGACCCAGTTTGTAATTGAAATACCAGTGACATAGTATCCAGCCTCACAGCAATACACAAGCCAAAATATATGGCAAACTGAGAGATAAGAGATAGATTACACAAAATAGCTTACATAAATATGACTAACATAAAATTATAATTACCATAATAATTGAGGATTCTGAGGTTACCTTCACAAAATTGTTGCTAACAATTATGACAAAGGATGTTGTGTCCTCTGTGGGTTCCAGGTGTTGCTTTATAGGTCCAATTAAATATAAAATCCCATCTAATATGAAAATTCCTCTGTTTCAGAACCTTAAACAGTATCAAAGTAATTTCAATATTATAATTTGATAAAGTGTGAGCCATTTTCTCATACTTCCTGTCAAATAATGCACTAGATGCACTTTTTTTTTTTTAGCTGAAACAGTGTATGAGGCCTCTATGCTTAATGAGGTCATATCAAGTAACTCAGACCGATCCAACTTTATGTTGAGGTCTTTCATTGTCATTCACATATATATAGATTGGTAGCGAATACCATCACTCTCTTAATCTTCCAGTAGCATTCATATAGGTAAGGGTTATTTGCCAATTTTTTTACTCACTCTGCTTTTCAGTGTTACTTGCTCTCAGCCTCTCTGGAAGTTCCTTCTCTTCTGATGACATTTCAACATCTGCTCTTGCATTTTATTTTATCTTTCCTTCCCAGCCCCTAATGGATATATTAAGAAGTTAGGAATTCTGCATCCTAGGCATGAATATTGGAGGGCAATTATCAACATTATTATTTAGTGAGTTCTCCAGCAAGTATTCTAGCAGTGAAATGAATTTTTAGAGGCTACAAAAATCTGTTTTCTATTGCCAACATACATTGTGGAAAAGACATCAATAACACAACGGTAAGTATTAGAGTCAATGTTAACTTTGGGCAGGCCAGGATGCCCCCATTATAAGATATGACATAATGTGGTCAGCTTGGTGAGGTGATCTCCTGTGAAGCAATCAAACAGTTGTGGTGAGAATAAACAAAAACACATCACCTTCAAGTCAATTCTGTGTCTATTCACCCTACAGGGTTTCTGAAATTATCATTGTTTTACAGCACGAGAAAGCCTCATCTTCCTCCAGAGAGAGTTAGGGTTTCAAAATAATCACTTTGTAGTTAAAAGTCCAATGTGCAACCCACTATGCCTCCAGGGATCAAATGGGAAGATTCGACTTCCTTACTCTGGTCATAGCTGGTATATGCTTTAGAGAGGTTTTATTGAATGTGTGGTGTATTCAGAATAAATTGACAGTGTGTGGAAGTTAGAGGACTTCCTCTTCTGGGTTTGAGCCTGCATAGGGTTCACGGCCCCCACTTGTCACCTTCCCAGCTCATTCCACAAGCTATCAGTGAATTACTGACTTTGGAGCCATTAGACTCTGGTCAGTTTCATTCACCCAGAAACAATGAGCCTGTGGTCTTCCTGCAGATCTTCTTGCTTCCTGTGCTTCAACCCCTACATGTGGAAGAGTCAGGGGAAGCCTGACATCAACTTAGACCTCACTCATGAATTTGTACCAAATGGGACTTACTTCAACAATTATGAGAGCCATTTCTTGGTTTAAACCTTTCTTTATACAGACAGATACAAACATCACCAGTCCTGCTATGCCAGAGATCTCAGCATAACACAGAATCTCAGAGTTACTTTACACGTGTCTGTTCACATTTTTGTCTTGTTTTTCTTGTTACAGAATATGGTATGGGTCTAATGTTCATTATGAAATGCCAGAACAGTTCTCAAGAGATGCAAATAGAGCCTTGCCAAAAGAATAAACATTTGTAGACCTATGATCAGAACTGATCACGTTTATGTTCTCTTCAATTTATAAAATTCTGAAACTGAAAATCTTTACAGGAACAGACATGTTCATCTTTTTCCTTTGGGGTAGCTGCTGGATGTGAACTTTTGACTGTAGCTAACTGCTCAACATTTATGTCTATAGGCCACTATAGACATATGAAATTCTATTTAATATGATGGCACTGGGAGCAAACTCAGAAATTCTGGGAATACTATCCAAAAATCACAATAACATATTAGATAAAAGTACAATTAACTCCAAGAAAGAAACCCTGACCAGCAAGAGCTTTCATGCACATGTCAATGATTCTTGAATTTCACAGTTTCAACCATTCTCTCTTTGTAAACTACATAAAATAGCAGCCTATAATTCTGCAATTCTAGGAAACAATGTATATGAAAGCATGCCAAAATTCTACTCATATTTTTGGGGAGTGAACTCCTTCGACTGTAAGATATTTTGTGGTTGCTTCCCTCACGTGCTTTCCAGTCAATTCCAGCTCATGGTAGCCTCTCCTCAGATTGGTTTTGCATAGGTCTCTAGGACTGTGGACTTGTCGAAGCACACATCCAGGCTTGGAGTAAGACATCCCTTAGGTGAATGTGAATCACTAATACTTTGGCTAGAAATTGCATGACTAATTGAATGTACCTTCTAGAGACACCTCTTTGACACTTTGCAACATATTTATAAAAGATACAGCAGTTATATTAGTTAGATGCTTATTTAAGTTATATGTAGTCTTATGATTTAACAATAGTTTTGGATAATCTTCCTGAGAACAAAACAGTATGACAGTTTACTAATGTCATAAATTAGCAAACATATGTGTTTTTATCTCAAGCTAAATTTTGCTGATTAATTCCTGGTGGAAAAATTTCATAATAACATTCATGATGATAAGTAGGATATTGAGCTGCCATTTCCATTTACTCAGTAACATACTTTGAGTTATCATCCTTATTTAGATGTCACCTAATTAGATTAACTAATCAATGGATTAGTTAATAAAATATATTTAAATTTCATCTTGAAAGTTTAATTGTAACTTGATTACTCAAATCAAGTTTTCTATTTACCACACTATCTACATATGAAGAAATAATATTTCAGATGGACTCTGGGCCTCAAGTCAAGTACTTCCTCAATACAAGAACACTTTGTTTTAGCAATACAGTCTCCTGTGATGCTCACCTTCCTCACATGATCGCTGAAGACTAAATGAGTGCATAAGCAAATGTGGTGAAGAAAGCTGATCGTGTCCAACTATCAAAAGATACAGTGTGTGTGGGGGGGGGGGTCTTAAAAGTTTTTTTTTAATAAGCAGGCAACCATCTAGCTCAGAAGCAACAAAGCACACATGGAAGTAGGACACCAGCCTGTGTAATCACGAGTTGTCAATGGGATCAGGTATCAGGCATCTAAGACCCAAAATAAAATCATACCTAATGTGAATGGGGGTGGGGGTGGGGGGAATGGAGTGGAGACACAACACCCATCTGTAGACAATTGGAAATCCCTTCACAGAGGGGTCACAGGGAACAGATGAGCCAGTTATAGCAATATAGCATGGATGAAACAGACAACTTTCTTCTAGTTCTTAGGTGCTTTCTTCACCCCACTATCATGACCTCAACTCTACCTTGCAAATCTGTTTAGACCACAACTTGCACAATGCTACTGATAAGAGTTCTTGGAACACAGGGACTCCAGGATAGATAACCCCCTCAGGGCTAACAGTGAGAATAGAGAAACCAGGAGGATTAGGAGGAGAAATGGGGAATTAATCACAAGAATCCACTATAACCTCCTCCCAGAAGGATGAATAACAGAAAAGTGGGTGAGAGGCAATGGAGGAATTTGTAACATATGGAATAATAATCTATAATTTATCAAGTGTTTGTGAATGAGGGCAGGTGAGGGAGGAGGAAGAAATGGGAAGCTGACATCAGGGGGATGTCAGCTCAAGTGGGAAGAGAACACTTTGAAAATGAAGATGGGGAATACTTACCTCATGGGTGTGATACCATGATCATGAAGGGGATTTTCCCAGGGTAAGGCTTATCCATTGCACTTCAGATGTGCTTACTCCTGTAATTCCTCCAAATATGGGAACGTCAACTGCATAATCTGTGGTAGTGGGTGGCTGTGCTTATGCTCTCCCCTGATAAAGATCTAAGAAAAAGAAAAAAAGTAAATAATGATGGTGGCATATGTGCAAATCTGCTTGGCACACTGGATAAATGTATGGATTGTGATGAGATGCAAGAACACCCAATAAAATTATTAAAAGGGAATGAAGTTTGAGAATTAATTAAATTTTATTACTTTATTGATAGGAGAAAAGGGGTAGATATAAAAAGCACATGAAAAATGGAGTCTCTTCAACTTCTAATTCAGGTATAAGAAATCAAGGAATCTATTATAGTAAATGCCTATAAGAAAATACTCAGGTAAAATGAAGAAAACTTTTTTTTTGTTTGTTTGTTTGTTTTGGGGGGTCATCACTGCTCTCCGGTGGTGGTAGTAAGTGGCCCAGCCCCACTGCTGGAATTGAACCTCCATCCCAGTGGGCCACAGTCCCGCGCACAACCACTATGCCACCTGGCTCAGCCTGAAAACTTTTATTAAAAGAGCCAATCAGTCTCTTTTATCAATCTACTGCAAAAGTACACTCTAAAGAATTGAAAAACACACAGGTCACTTTAAGACGAAGATGTCCCTGACCAAATTCATCATGGTAGCTTGAACTACCTCATCTACATGTATATTTTCTATAGTGAACTAGAAAACCCACAGAACAACAGGTACACTGGAACTATGGTATAGAATATTGAATATACTTTGGACAGCAAGAACAAATAAATTTGTCTTGGAAGAAATAAAGCAAGAATACTCTTTAGAACGGAGGAAGTTAGACTTCACCTCATGTATTTTGAGCAGAATTTTAGAAGGGACCAGTATTTGGTGGATAATATTTCCTTAGGTAAGTAGAGACTTAGTGAAAAAGAGGAAGATCCTGAATGAGATGGATTGACACAGTGACTGCATCAATGGATCTTAACATAATAATTGTGAGAATAGCATAGGGTGGGTCAGTTTTTTGTTCTGTTGTACAGATGGTCATTTTGACTCAGGACCAATTCAATGGCATCTGACAATAGAAACATAATAAGAACTTTGTATATTAAACAAAGAAAAAGAAGAAAGTCATACAATAAGTGACAGAACAGCTGTAATCTAATAATTTGATTATCATCTAGTAATCCTATTTGGGCTTGTATAATTGTATGATGATGAATTATGCACAGTTATTTGTGACTATTTACCATGTATTTTCAATGGACCTGGACCATAAGACACATCCACTTTTAGAATAGGAAAACAAGAAAAAAATATTCTGAGCCAAATTGTACCAGTATACTAAACTATTCTGGGTACCACACCCTTGGACCATAAGAGGCACCCTCATTGGGGGAAAAATGAGTCCAAAATACAGTATATATTATGGTTCAAAAATACAATATATCTATTTTCTCTCCCTAACCTGGTAGTTATACAGGAAAGGGCATAATAGCAAAGGGTTTGTATTTTTGTTTAGACTAATTTGATATGTGGTAAGTAGATGATAGATGGCCAGGTAGATAAAGAAGCATATACATAAACTAGGAATGAGGGATTACATTAGAAATATAAGGGGCATTTATTTTAATATTGAGTATTTACATTGAGTGAATGCTAAATAAACTGAACTATGTTAGAACCATGAGTGATATTTGTGTCAACTTAGTTGGGCAAGGATTTTTAAGTTCTTTATTAAAATCTAGTAATCTTCTGTAATGTGACCTCACACTCTAACCAATGCCATCATGACCTCTACTGTAAGCAGTCAATCAGTTGTAAGAAAATAAGGGTGAAATGAGCTATTACTCAAGTCACACCCCTGATGCCATTAAAAGGAAGGTTTTATAGGGTGTGTGGCTTACTTCTTAAATAGGTATTGCCGGTAGAAAAGCTTCTTGATTTTGCTGGATTTGGATCCTACACCTGACTCATCAACCACTCATTCTTGGACTTCAGCCAAAGACCTACCATATTACCACTCTGTCCTAGAAGTCCAGAGAAGCCTGCAACCCAATTTGCTAAACTTGGATTCAGTTTCCTCTCAGGTCACAAAGCTCCCCTGCTGAAAGGAAATCCCTCCATCCCTATGGCAACAAGACCTTGATCTTCCTGCTGACCTCAAGTTCATCATAAGTAGGGACAAGTCTGGAGAAGCTGCCACATCAATGTATGACCTACAGACTTAAGATCTACAGGGACAGGAACCTCCCTGGTCCTACAATTTTGTGAGCCATTTTCTTGATAATGGGTTTTTCATATTTATCTTGAAAAAATACATTCAGCTCTCACCTCTTTGAAATGTAAGTTAAATAATGATTTTGTGAGAAAACAGCATTTTAGAAATTTGATGACAAAAGAGAGAAGCATAGATTGGTTACAAAATATGGGAATAATATACCATATACCTTACAGATATGCTAAATTAAAATAAACTATTTTGTTTGATGATTATTAATAACACAGTGTGATAAATTTGCCTGTATCTGAAGCCATTCATTTTCTGATCTTCAATCAATAGCTTTTAAAGGGTATAATAATTAACAAAGCCTCCATTAGTATAGTAAGACATTTTATAAAAAAGGTCAAAATTGCCTAGATCAAGTATAATATAAATGTATTTATGATTTTGACTATAACTATATCAATATTTTTCAAAATAATTTAAAATATGTTCTTTAAATTATCTTTTTAATGGGATATTGAATGGGAATGTAGATATCCAAGAGAAAAATATAAAGAATATTAAAGAATTCACTTTCCCATTTGAAATTTACATTATGCAAGCAAATAGTATGATTGCATTATGTGATAATAAATATGTATAATTTACTGACATGATATATCAGATGTTAAGTAAATAATTTTGGGGGTCTTCTGAAGAGGGATAAATACATAGCATTAAGTACCCCAAAATGTTCCTCTAGAAATTTGGCATCCTTATTTTGAATGAAGATATAATGAAAAAATAATGAAAATTGTCTAATTTCATTATCAATTATATGTGTGTGTGCTTTAGACATTTGTGCAAAAACCTTTTAAACCCATTGTCTATAAACTTCTTTTGGAAAAATTTAAATTTAGAATATAATAAGGAGACAAATCTATTTCTAGACTTTCCTGTTTTTAGATAAATGATTCTAATGAAATTTTTATCAATGATAAGAATATTCTCTATCTGCACTACTCAATATATACATTAGGCACATTTCACTTTTAAGCACTTGAAATGTGGCTAATGAAAAAAAAAAGGCAATGGAATTGTAAATTAAATTTAAATTTAAATAACTACTTGTGGCTTTGACAATTTCATTGCATAGCAAAATTCCACATCTATTGCAGCCTAATTTTGGATAACTAAATTGGTGCCAATTTTCTCACTAAATATTCAAATATATATGAGTATGAAGACATTTGCCTTTGACCTTGGGAGAAAAATTTCAAATAGCTTAAACTGAAGCTATTTTATATTTTGCATGGCATTATTCAATAAGAATTTAATGGATCCAAGAGACTCACAAAATTAATTCTGAAAAATGACCTATATATACATAAATATATATATGTTAGAACACATTTAATTGCAAATGTCAAAATTTATTATAAAATTAGAAAAAAGATTTCAATGAAGAAGTAGTACAACAGAAATATTGTTCTTAAACTCTGAGATGCATTATCACAATTGTTGGAATGGCAGTGAAAATTTGGAAACATAAAGACATTTAATTTAAATTTGTGATCTTAGTGTGACTCAAAATCCATCATCTGTTAATGTGTGTTAGAGAAATCACTATTACTGGTTTCTCAACTGATCATTGCTAACCAACAATTAGACCAACTACTTTTAAAAAAATACTTCACAGCATAAAGTCAAACATAATAGAGTTATATAGAAAATTAGATTTTAGAAAATTAGAATTAAACACCAAATGTATAAAAGAATTATGCAAGAGAAATATTAATATAATCAAATATTATTAAAGCCAGTAATCATTCAAAATAATAATTTATAAATTATCAGGAGTTCATGTGCGAGGGGGCTGGGGAGGGAGGGAAAAATGAGGAACTGATACCAGGAGTTCAAGTAGAAAACAATTCTGAGAATGATGAGCATAACAAACATACAAATGTGCTTGACACATGGATTATGGTAAGAGTTGTAGGAGCCCCCAGTAAGATGATTAAAAACAAAACAAAACCAGTGAACATCTTGCATTCAATATATAGACAAGACTGCTTTCAAAATACTGTAAGGAATCTGATAAATCTGTCATTAGTTCTTTGAACTGTCAAAAAGAAGTCATATTCGGTGTGTATAGAAACCAGTTCTTTATTTTCATTTCTAAGGTAAATGAAGGTCCTACTGTATTTCTATATTGAAATTGTCAAAAAGAAAGGATAATACCTCACTTGGAGCCACAATTGATGCTCTTTTGGGAACAGTAGTCAAAAAATTCAAAGAACATTCAAGGAGATAAAACAAAAAGAACAGCCACAACAAAAGCCATCGCTGTCCTTCAGTCCACGTTGGCTCTTAGCAAGCGTATGGAAGGCAATAGAACTAACTGCTTCTGCGACTTTTCAAGATGGTGACTCTTACTGGGAGGCGAGCTCCATCTTTCTCCAGAGGAGCTGCTGAAGGGTTGAGACTGCAGGCCTATGATGAGCTAGCAACGTCTAATAGCTATGCTACCAAGGACTCGTTGGACCAGCTATTAAATTTTGACAGCTGAAAAGTAAGGATGCCGCTTTGAGGAAAAAGATGAATCTGACCAAAACCATAATATTTTCAGTCACCTCACAACCACACAGGAGTTGAACATTGAATAAGGAAAACCAAAACAGAATCAATGTATTTGAAAAATAAAAACAGAGTTTTCCTGGAAACAGTATAGCAGGATAGTCCCTTAGGTCAGAGGGAGGCCAGACTTCTGAGGGTCTTTCAATTCATTATAAAGAGACATTGGTCCCAGGAAAAAGGATATTGTGCTTGGTAGAGGGACAGTGAAAGAACACTTTTGACAAGATGAATTGATTCGGTGGTGGTATCCATGACATGAAACCTAAGAACAATTATGAAGATTGTGAAGGACTAGGAAGTGTTTTATTTTGCTGTTTGTAAGGTTCCTATAAATTGAGATCAACTAATTGGCACTTAGGGGCAATGGAACCAATAAAGATATTTTTCTCAATTAATCTGTTTTTATTTTGTTTTGTTTTTGGTGAGGCAGAGATTTAAACTTCATATGAAACAGAACTCTCTCCCACTTTCATCTTTTGCATTGAATAATGTTTTATTATACATTATTATTGCCATACATGGTTGGTTTCAATTACACATACCCAGCAAAAGTATGTCTCAAATTAATTGTTTCACATAGCTAACTCTCTTTAATCAACAATCTGTGAGAACATTTTATTCAGTTGTTTTGTTGGTGTTTCATTGCACTGACTGTGATCCATAGTGACTTGATCCATAACTGAATGAAACACTGCATCATATTATGCCATCCTCACAATTGTTCTTACGCTGCAGCCCACGGATGCAGCTGATTTAATCTAATCGGTGGTCTCCCTCTATTTCACTGCCCCTTTACTTTACCAACCAATATATCCTTCTCCAGAGACTCATCTCTCCTGACAATATGTCTAAAATATGCAAGATGAAGTGTTGCCATCTTTGCTACTAAGAAGCACTCTGGCTGTACTTCTTCCACTAAGCAGTTCTTCCCATTAGATTTGGTACTTTCAATATTCTTCCCTAAGACCACAATTCAAATGTATCTATTCTTTTACAATCTTCCTTATTCAATTTCCAATTCTCACATGCATATAATGTGATGGAGAATGCTATGGTTGGAGTCAGATGCAGTTTCTTCTTCAAAGTAACATCATTGGCCATCAATACTCTGGTGTAGCAGATTTACTTAATAAGCTGCATCTTTTTATCACTTCACGGCTGCTTCTATAAACATTGACTGTGGATGCAAGTAAGGCAAAATCCTTGACAACTAAAAATTTTAACATCTCCTTTCATCATCATATCATAAATCGGTCAACTTGTGAGGAATTTGGTATTCCTTACAATTGAGTTATAATCCATATGGAAGGATACAAACATTGGCCTTTGTCAGCTAATGCTTCAAATTCTCCTCATTTTCAGCATCGGAAGCTGTGGTATCTGCATACTTTATGTTGTAAATAAGCCTTTTTCCGATCTTGATGTGGAACTCTTATTCATTTAATGCAGTTCTTCCTGATGATTTGCTCAGCACAGTATTCTCTTTTTCTGTTCTTACAACTGCCACTATAACCATGTCCATGTTCCAAATATGCTGAGACTGTAAACTCAGCAATACAATTAACTGCGGAAACTTTAATGGAAACACAAAGAATGCAATCGCAAATGGCATCAGGAATATTATTGTTAAACCAGAAAACAGACTTATTACAATATGAAATTGACCAATTAACCAATTTGGTTTTAATGGGCTGTGTTCAGTCAACTCCACATATGTGTGTAACCCCAATTCAGTTTAATGAATCTCAAACTATGATAAAGAATATTTCTAGTTATTTGACAGGACAATGGAATGAAGAACTACAAGAATTGCAGAGCGAACTTTTGATGAAGATCCTCAAGTTAAATGGAACCCGAGTGAAGACCGTCTCTTTAGGGGATTATACATCATGGCTCACTTCGGCTTTCTCTTACTTTAAGGAATGGGTGGGAACTTTTCTTTTCCTGGGATTAAT
>PVJH01008692.1:0-83786 GCA_004026705.1 Nesogale talazaci | reverse complement strand
CATGAATGAGCTGGAACTCGGGGCCATGGCCTAGTTTGTCTCAATCTTGCAAGTTTCTTGCTTTTGACAAAACCTTACCACTCTCCTCTGACCTTCTAGTCGATGAAAGCATTTGCGGTGTCTTTCTCGCGTGGATTGCTGCCTTACATGTGTTCTGGCTTTTGCGAGTTTTATTTTGAAAAACACACACACACACACACAACTCACTGCCATCGAGTCATTGCGGATTCATAGTGATCCTACAAGAGGGAGTAGAGCAGCCACCATGTGTCTCCAAGACTAGCCTCTGTCAGGGAATAGAAAGCCTCTTCATTTTCCCTCGGTGATGGCGGTTGGCGTGGTTTTAAATGACCGGCCTTTGGCTCAGCAGCTCAATGTGTGATCACTACACCACCCCCAGGGAGATTTTATATGTGTGTGTGTGTGTGTGTGTGTGTGTGTGTGTAGCACACAGAGGGATTTTACAGATATCTATTTCATAGAGCTATACATAAAATGTTCTCAGTGAAAAGACTGAATTTTAGAAATGTCAGTTCTTCCCATTTCCTAATAAATGTGACACAGAGGTCATATTTGTGGTGACCGAGTGAAGAATGGCACTGCTAACTTGGAAAACAAGAATAGACCCAAAAGGGTTTATTTTCTCCTTCCCAAATTCTAGCATATTATAAAATGATAATAGAGCATTGAGGCATAATTGATTAATATAATCCTTCTCGTCCTAATTTGCAATATGATGGATTATAACTCTGGGCTCTGTGCCTGCGAGTACGATGCTGTTGGGGAGGAAGTTCTCTGCCATGCTAATGGACAGGGTTACGGTGGGATCGAGTCTCTAACCTTATAGAGGGTTGGGACCAATCGCACACTTTGGTTCCTTGGGGATATGGTCTGTTAAAAAGACAAAAGTCACCTCACAAAGGCATTCCTCTGCGTCTAAGAACCAACTCAGACAGACACAGGGAGTCAAGAACTGTGGGCAGGATACACTCAAGGTCTGTCTGGAGTGGCAGAGGACAAGAAAGGGAGGCACCAGACACTGCAGTGCCAGGGCCATGGGACAGGGCAAAGGAACCAGGCTGAAACCAGAGGCCACGGCAAGGAAACCATGAGACACCAGGGACGAGCAGTGACAACATCACGGGACTGCAAGACAGAGCGACAGACGAGCTTCCTGGTCCACCACAGCAAAAGACACGGGACAATGTGACTGAGAGACTGAGCACCCAAATCTTGGCTGCTGGCTGAGAAGAAGCGTTGCTGTGAGCCAACGGCTGCCTACTGATCCTGCTTTGTGGTGACCTATCAACGCCACTTCTCAGCCCGCTGCAGGAAAACATCCTCGGTGACTTTTGTGTAGCCCCTGCAATGAATGGTCCAACCTAACACAGAAGCATGTGTCACTGGAGGAGAGGAAGGTCCAGGGAGATGGAGGGAGAAGGCACGGCTGGCCCCTGCCCCAAGGCAATAAGGAGGCTGGTGGAGACCAGGCATGGCCTCCCCATGTCCTAATCACTCATATGGAAGGAGGAGGACCTGGACTGGACCAGGGTATACACCTGGTAATCATTCAGAGTGATTGGTTCCCTCTTCATTACGCACGGCATCCTATGTCCTAGCCAGTTTATCATTCCCTGGGGTCTTGAATGTGGCTTATGAAGCAGGAAGTAGAGCCACTGTTCTTTCAAATACCAGGAGGGTCCCCCATGGTGAACAAGTTTCAACAGAGCTTCCAGACTATAGCAGACCAGGAGGAGAGGCCTGGTAAGCTCCTTTTGAGTTGCAGTCAATAGCAGCATTTTGGTTTTCACAGAATATTGTCATAGTTAATGCTGAAAGAAGAGAATATACCAACAATTGTAAGAATAGTACTCAGTTGTACACTACCCCCTTCTGCTATGCTTAAGGTCACCAGAAGTCACAACAGCAACCAACAGCACAAACCACACGACGCTGGCCAAGGTCAACAGTGAGAATCACAGCTCATAAGCATCCATGGAACTTCAGTTATACCAGGGGTTCAGTGTAAAAGATAAAGTATCATGTGTTTACACTTATGTCTTGTTTTCTGATAAGGAAGTAGGGGCGAAAAAGGAGTCCTTACATGTATTATCAATAAAGCAATCCTAGTAGGAGTGTTGACAGGTCTTCAGTTCAGATAAAAATAAAAGCTTTCTCTAAAATTAAAATAAAAACCATTAAGAATTAAAGCAAATATGTGGAAAGTACTCAGGCAATACATGGGTTATGACCTGAATAAAGAAATCTCAGAAATTGAAAGCACTAAAATTTCAACAGAAAAGTAGGTAGAGTCAATTAATCATGTAAAAATAAAGGGTACTAACATTTTTACATGGTCTATTTGATAATATATGAAATTTCCATTGAATATTCGTATGCACTATCAGATTGGCAAATATTTTAACAAGGTTTGTCCCTGATGATAACATATGTCAGTGCCAAACAGTGCTGGTGGATATGATGGTATACTTGAAAAGTAATTTGTGATACATATTGAAAACCTTTGGATATACACCTGGCATAATCCCATCTTCCTATAATAATCTTAAAGAAATCAAAGGATCATTGAAATTCACACAAACATATGTCCATCACAAGTTTACTTCTAATTGCCATCACATAGGAAACGGCATACGTATCTATTTATAGGGGCCTGGTTAATTAAATTGCCGTGTATCTGTGTGATATGTTACTTACCATTAAAATGATCTTGCAAACATTTTTCAATCCCTCTGCCGAGACAGGCTCATGCTATTGTGAAGTCTTTCTGAGTTGGTTCTGACTGAGCAACACCCCACGCACCACAGAGCGACACACTAGCAAGCCCTGCACCGCACCACCAGTCTTAACTATGTTTGACCCTATGCAGCAAACCCCGTCAATCCATCATGTGGGGCACTGCCTCTTTCCCCCAAGGACTGCTAGGTCGTCTTAACATGCCCCAAGTCTGTGAGAATCAGTCTGGTCATCCTCACTTCTAGAAAGCACTGGCTGTTCTTTGAACATGTTGTCAGGAGAGACCATTCCCCAGAGGACATTCTGCTTGTCAAAGTATGAGCAGAGCCACAGGGGCGGGTCTACAGGAGATAGAATGACATCACAGAATGGCTGCTGGGACGAGCTGGGGCAGCGGTACAGTTGTGAGGAGGGGGCAGGGCCGGGCAGTGATTCGTTCAGTTGTGCCTTGGGTCGCTATGGGTCAGAACGGACTTGCTGGCACCTAATAATCACTACGTACTTCTGGCAACACTGATACTTAGGTCATTTTAAATGATTGGAAGGACGTAGCTGTAAAACAGAAACAGTTGCTATTTCTAATTGGACAAGTGTTCTGTTGTTGCTGTTGCTGCTTTTTTATATTTGTCTCGTACTTTTGTATTTTTCTAGAGTCAGTATAGTTCACTTAAAATAATCAGGAAGGAAACAGGTCAATAATTTAGGCCAGTATAGCAACCCACTTTAGAGTCCCTATAGAAGGCATCATGTTTTCAGAACCCTTTCACACCTTCTGTTATTCCACCCTTTGTCACAGAACAGAAGCAAAGGTAAGACTCCCAAACCAGGCAGGCGCCTACACGAGTAGACCAAGAACATCGCAATGCTGAACATGCAGTGTTTCATGATCAATTACAAGGAAGCATACATAGCTCACACAATTGACTGGCATGTCAAATTCCTGACAAAATAATAAGTGACTTCCTGTGTCAATCACTGTCTCACATGCACTGCATGGTACACTTTTTGGCATCAATACGGTGAAACGAGGGTGGCATCCCAAACACAGCAAAGTGTTCAGAAATGCCTTCTACCTTTGGGAGGCTATTGTCCCGATGCTCTGCCATTCTCTGGCCAAAACGAAAGAGGAGACAACCCCATGGGTTGCTTTTTTTCACTGAATGGGGAATTTCTAGTTTTGTTTGGCCTTCTTCAATTTATTTATTCTATCATTCACTTCCAAAAGCTGTCAGTCCTGACTGTTTTCTTGATTCTGGCTCTCCCTCCCCCATAATACTTTTCTTTTCATTCTATACCTTTCACATCCAAGAAAGCCCTGTTGTCTCTCTGCTGCTCCACAGCAGGAAAAAAAAAAGAGGGTAGGGGAGAGAAATTTTTTCTCTGCTAAAAAAAAAAAAAAATAAAACAAAAATACACCGGTTTTAGTGATTCTTCTCTATTGAATATCCAGTGCATTTGAGAATTATGAATTATAATCCTACATCGATGGGAAAAGCCAGACAAAACTGAAGTATGAAAGGGAAATGACACAGTGGAGGATGCATGAATTCAATAAATGAATGCAATGCAAATGAGAGAATTCACAGAAGAACAGAGATGAATACTGCCAACACAAACAGCTCTGGAAAGACATGAGACAGGCCAGCCAGGGAGTAACAGGAAGGGGTAACACATTTAAACAACAGTCACCAGTTTATGATCTATAGTTTTACCCTTATAAGCAACAAACAAGGCAAAGGAGCTAAAAATAAACTGTTTTCTTTGGTCTGCTTTTTCTTACTTATATATGACTAAAATCATCTTCTGTTCCTTTGCTTTCTGTCAACAAGAGTGTAATCTGTTTCTGAATATCAGAGTGATGCATTAGCCACCTGAGTGTCAAACTTGTTTTTCCTCATTTTCGGGGGATATTTATGCCATGATGTGCCACGCTTATTTCAATATAATTTACTGTACAGCAGTGGTGTTTCTATGAATTAAAACCAAGGCCCTGAACCACACCACCAAAAAGGAATGGTGAAAGTGTGCTTCATCAGAGCCCCACTGAAAAATGTGCTAATATATATTCAGAATAGGGGAGCGCTACCATCATTATTAAGAACGAGCATCTACAGCAAACAACATGCCGCGGATATTAAAAAAGGAAATCACTGAAAACTCAGCTACTCTTTTTTAAAATTTACTTTTTACAGGACAATTATGCAGGCAGTATGCTGTGGAAGTGAGAGATGGAGAGGAAGAGGAGGAGGACAGAGAGCAGGGAGCCATGGTGACATCTCAGACTACTTTCTTTCTCCCCACGAGATCCAGGAGAGTGATGCTGCCAATGGGGATGTGTGGTTGAGTCTAGTAGCCAGCATTGCTGTGGAAGGGGCAAAATATGTCTATTGCAACTCATACTTTAAAGTACGTGCAATGTACTTTCATGTTTCCTTTCCTTTTACTTATTAAAATCTAAATCGTCACGGTGAGTTAGGATTACAGTATACAAACGTTTCAGGATCATGAAGACCTGGCTAAGAAAGTACAGGTGAAAAGAGTTGTGAGGAACACGTCTGAGGAAGCCAAAGAGCCGATGCCCCCAGAGCCGCAAACGACACAAGAAATCGCCCGTTCCCACCTGCTCCCATCTCCTCCAGTCACCCACCGCCCTTGTCCTCCGTCTGACGGCACGAGAGCCGTCCACACGCTTCTTTTTGGCAAATTAAAGTTAATGATGTGGAGAAAACCACTTAATTCCTGCACTAACGTTTGTCCTTTTGAAAATAACAATACACTGAATGAAAACCCCAATGCAAGACAATTGAATGGTATGGATGTGGGCGCACGATGGGGCACAGGGCGGCACATCTGAGCACGAGCAATGGACGAACCACAGAAAGGCGATGGGCAGTAAGCAGTCTCAAAGACCCACCGTGGCCCAGGTAGGGTTCTTTGACGACCACAAATATCAAACAAGCAAAATGACAGCTTGGTGATTTGCACTTGAAAGAGTTAAAGGACTACTCCGATGTGCTGGACAGAGCCTACCACGCATCTCAACACCAATTCTAAACTCAGTGATCATCCTATACGAACTCAAGGACAGAGGCATTTCCAAAATGGCACCTTCACGGAACACTATCCATTCGTCAAATGTACACGTTCCCCTGAGCTGACTTTAAAACATAATAATTTATGCAGGATTGTTGTTGCTGAAATTAGACACAGCAGAGCATACCCCAAATCAACGAGGGCAATTCAGTGACACTGGATATTTTCAAATTGCACAACCATTCTCATGCTTCCTTTTCTGCTTCGCTTTGCTTTGCTATCTAACATACCCTCCCTGTCCTATGGTTTCCTGTCTCACTGGTCTGACATCGCCCAGGCCCGCAGCAAGGCCAGGAGGAGGCGAGGACCTTCCAGAACCACCTGTAGAAGAGCAGGTGAGCGTCTGGAGCAGCAGGGCATCCAGCAGCAGCCTAAGGATAACGACCAAGCTCTGTGATGGCCTCATCTCCGATGGAGAAGACCTCACGTGGCATTGGGAGCAATTGTCAATTCATTCTTTAGAAGAGTGCAGCACTCAAGGCTGGCATTCTTTAGTAAGCTAGCTATTGTTTCCTTCAAAGGATACTCTGGGAACTGCCTCCTTTCCAGGAGACCAGAATTAGAAGGTCCCTAGCTATTATGATGGAACATTTTGATCAAAGATTCTATGACAGGATCTTGCTCCAGAATGTAGAATTAGATTTCAAATGATCAGAATATCTGGACTGTCCAGGAGGGCCTTGGAAGTTGGATGAGTTACTGAAATGATTGGCTTGGGATAATTTTTAAACAGTAACTCCAAAATATCACCACTGTGTCTTAGATGATAATGTAGCACCGACCTCTAATTTCCTTTCTTTATTCCCTTTCAAAGACAGGCTATGTTCTAAGGAAATACTGTCCAACAGCCTTAATGTCAGCTTCCATCTTTTCAGACAAACACATATAATACTGGAATTCAGGGATGTCTTTGAATTTATTTTCCCACCTACAAGGGAGTCCTCTTATTTTCATACCAAACTGGATGACTTCACCCCAACTTATACACATTCAGATCAGAGTTTTCTTTTACATTTTCAGTACAAGTGATGGCATCACTGGACTTGAGTGTGACCCCCTCCTTCCCTAACCACCATTAGTGTTTATAAATTTAGAATGTATGAGAACATTCTTGAAAAACAGCATTCAAATATGCTTGACACATTGTTGTCTGGATTGTTATAAGAGTTATAAGAGCCCACAATAAAATGATCTTTAAAACGAAAGAAAGACAGTGCTATACAAAAAGACATCACTGGTTTTCTTTTGTTCTCTCTCTCTCTGGCCCAGGAAAAAACACAGTGGAAGTACAGTTGACTGAACAGACCACTGGGGCAAGAACGTAGTGACTTCCCATCCTTAATAGGTTAAATACATCACTCTTCTCTACTCTTTAGACCAAAGGATGGATTAACCTATTCATTTAAAACCTTCTTCTGCAGATGCTTTCTATACGGCTTCACATGTAGTCAAGGAATAATTATTGTAGACTGTGATATGACAGACAGCTTGGTAAGCACTAATGAGAAAATAATGATCAGTGTCATTCACGGATTAGAAATCTGTCTTTACCACTCTGAAATCTTGGAGACTGGGCAAACTTCCATCAAGGAGAGGGATAGATTTTGCCAAATGATCCATGCGTGCACAGGAGGTAGATAGATGTCCTTCCATGCTGGTTTGTTTGTTGAAGAATAGGACTGTGTGTGTGTGAGCCCCACTCCCCCATCCAATCATTCTGCTCAGAGAATTTTGCCCTCAGCCTCCTTCCTATCTATTGAGAATAAAGAGTCTTAGTTCATGGATATGCATCCTTAAAGATAGGCATCGATCAAGGTGTTTCTCTATCTTGGGATTCATGCTATAAATATCAATCAAAAAGATCTGCAAATGTGTACCTTTTTTATTGGCCAACTAATAAACTTTTTTATAAACTTTTATTTCCCTCTGAACATTATAACTTTTTAATAAACTTTTTAATAAACTTTTATTTACCTCTAAACATTATTAATAGTCATATAAAATCTGATATAATTCTTGAAACATGTAGCTTGCGTTAGGTCTTCCACCTTAATGTTGTAATTTCTCAAAAATATGTCATTGTGGTGTCAGTAAAAGTTTACAGAGAAATTAGTTTTTCTTTCAAGAATGTACACACATTTCCCTAAATCTTGATATTAACAAAAGGTTCAAATAGTAATAGACTGGATCATGTGGTATGTACCCATCTGTAACTCATCTATATACTGAATTTGTAATTTATCATTCATTTAAAATACTATCAATTATAATGGCCTTTTTCTAGTTCACATGCATACTATAAAGGCAAATTATGGATCACTTACTTTAAGAAAACAATAATAATATCTAGGTTGATAATTCTAGGAACGGTGAATCAAGCAAATTTCCTCCAGCAATAAGATGCCATGCAAATGGATTCAGTTTTGTCTGGAAACTCCTCAAATGATGCCAGAGGCTACACCAAAATTACATTTCAGTCTTCAATATCTTAGATGCCTAGAATGGGATTTTCATGATAATAGTCCAACTACTCACCCTTAGTCAATAAAACCATTCATTTTATCAGTTAATGCGCTCATGCTAATTCAATTATGAGACTTATTTCACTCCACATTTTCTATGTAAAGTATTGCTTTAGCATCTCAGTTGAATATCTTCTTGCATTCTTCTGGAAAATAATTTTTCATAAATGTAACAATTTGTTCTATTTCTGCCTTGATTACATTGAATTTCCATTACTTCTTAAATTTCTCAAAGGAACAGAGAAGGGCACAGTTTTGAGATATTCGTTCACCTCAGTTTTATTAATAGCCCCAAAGAAAACATAAGGGGGAAAATGCTATGGATTTAAACCCACATCTTTGTAGCTTTTTATAATGAAAGGAAATGGAATGAAAACTGCCTCTTTTCATAGACCTGGCAAATGTGATATCTAAGAGTTATACCTATCCTTTTTTGTGGCTAATATGCAAAGTCTACAATCCCAAAGGAAAAGTCTAATGTGATAATATTTACAGTAGTCATATAACCAGAACTCCAAACTCACTGTCATTGAGTCCAGGCCAACAGTGCAGAACAGAACTGCCCCTGTAAGTCTCCAAGACTGTTACTCTTTAAGGGAGTAGCAATAACTGTCTGCAATTAACCCTTGTAAAGGCCTTCACCACCACCCTAATCCACACCTTCCCACTCACCCTCAAGGAGTGTTTAAGATGTCAAACCACTGTCTGTCTGTTTTCTATACTCTGATGACTTCAGGTTAGTATGACGCTAGAAGATATGCCAACAGTATTTCATGTACCATCGTGGCCATCTATGGTGGGGTTTCAGTGGGGTTTCAGTGGGGCTTCTGAACTGAGAGAGATGAGCAGGAAAGGTCTGGTGACCTGCTTTGAAAATGCTGCCAGTGAAAGCACGATGGAACATTGCCTACAGAATATTGCCTAAAACAGTGCAAGAAAAGAAGCCTGCTGAGTTAGAACGTATTCCAAATACACAGTGGCTGCAGCAAAACTCATCCTGAAGATGGCGCAGTGCTGGGCAAAGCTTCCACCTGTTGCACATGGGATCAGAGCTGACTCAAAGCCAACTAATAGTACCAACCATATATAAAAGGCAGTTCACCTGGCCAATGCAATCCTCACCGCACAGACAATGGGAAAGGCTGACTTGCGTTTCAATCTTCAGTCTGCTGATGATGAGTTACACAATTGAAGGTCAACCTCACCTACTCTAACTCCCAGTCTTCCTCATGTATGGCACAAGAATCCTACCATGTAACTTATGAAAATGACTGATAGGATTAAATAAAATTGAACTGCACTTATCCCTACTATTATTCATTATATATGTTAGGAAATTGCATAAAAATAGTCTTCTGTGTTATCCTTGAATTCAAAATTGTATGGCAAGTTAGCGTGTGTGTGTATATATGTGTATGCGTGTAGTTTCAGTGCCAAGGAACTTTCCCTTTTAAAAAGTAATTATTGTACATGAATAGTCACAGCTTTTAGGTCAACTTACTCCATGTCTACCTATGCTGGTTTTGCTTCATGAGACAATCTCTTGTATCCAATGGAAAACCTTTGGGGATCCATTCCATTTATATCAGGGCCATTTCCCTGGGAAAGTGTCTCCCACTTCCTTTCAGGATCTTAGGCATGGGCAACATGGACTACCAATGACTTCCAAATCGGCTTCTAACTCGGTGGCTCATTCCTTTTAAAATAACTTAATCCCTGGTTCATACCTTGCAGATATTTTATTTTCATTTAGTAAATTTCTACCCTTTCCTTTATAAATCCAAGAAAGAGTTCTTAGATTCAAATCTGTGGGATTTCCCCCCTCCCACCACCACGGACTCCGCAGACTTTTATGTTCATAATCAATGACCTGAATCCAAGATAATCACATTTGCTTTACACAATCAGACTATAAGAATTTTTTTCTGTCTTCTCAATGTATTCCATTACAACATACCATACTTCTCTTGTAAGAACAACAAAAAAAGTCTTTATTTGCCTTTTTTGTTTGGATTTACCAAGAAAAAAATGTCTAAAAAATGGAAAATAGTTTGTTGTAGAATCCAGACTGTAATGTTTTGGGGGGGGGGGGGCGGAGGAGAATCACTGCCTCTGGTGGTCATGGGCACTACTCAGTGCTGCTCCTGAGAGCCGCTGCTGGATTTGAACCGCCAAGCCCACAGGCCACAGTCCCGCACTCAACCACTTACGCCACCGGGCCTCAGCCCCCAGACTGTAATGTTTAAAAAAAAAAAATTCTTTGCTATTACTTAAAATGTGTAGTTCTCAGACTACAAACTGTGGAGATGACCTCTCTAAAGAATTTAATGGGAAGAAACTTTTCAAAATTGCATCAGAATCCTTCCAGGACCCCAAACTCATTAGATATCATGAACATCATCTCTTTATTTTTTGGAAGGGTCACCCCCCCCCCCAGATCAAAATACAATCTTAGCCCCAGATTTCCTCACTCATGCACACACACCCCGGCACAGATTTCCTCACTCATGCACACCCCGGGAATTGCTAGGGCAGGACAAGGGTGTCTGGTGGAACTGTGAGCTGTGCGGTCCTGCAGAGATTAAAAGTGAAGTCCAGACTTCTACATGAGACAGGAATTCCGGTTCTGTTCTAGTTCCTAAATGACAGTTTCAAGTTGGAATACTCTACTTGGCACAAGGCTAAATGGGCATTTAACGGATGGACCAAAGCTGGTATCATTTTATAGCCCATAAGCTGGGACTAATATTTCTGTTGCAACTTCAAGATTCAGAGGCCCAGATTGTGTCACCTAGAGCTCAAAACCAGAACTTACTGATGAATACCTCTCTTACAGAGCACTCTATAAGGATTTTTTTTCCTTTTTTAAGCTCACGGACCAGAAGAGAAAGCGTACACGATAGTTCAGAAATGGCACAGTCCATGATAATGCTTAATAACTCACTACTAAGGAGCTGCTGCTGAATTATAGCCACCCTCTGTGAGTTCCCGAGCCTGGGACTGTCTAAGGGAGTAGAAAGGACCCTGGATCTCCCATGCAGCAGCTAGTGCTTTATACTGACCACCTTGGGGACCACAAGCCATCCTGTAGCCACGGCACCACTACGCCTGCAGCGACATGTCATAGCAATTATACACGACAAGGTCTGAGGTAGAGATAGCACTAATTCTATGCCCCCAAAATACCACAGTTGGACGGTGACTGGTGAATTCTAGTTCAAACAATATCCCCCCACCCCCGCTCATCTGTTGCTTGCTTCAGAAGGACAGAGGTGACTTGGAACCTGTGCCAACACATCAGAGGCACAAATCCCTCCTTATAGACAGGCTTGGGTAAGTGAATAGACTGTAAACTGTCTCAAGAGGAAAATTAAAACAAGCAGGCCTCTCGATGCTACTGTTTTAACTAAATAGAATTTTCAGTATTCTTGAGGAAACCATTTAGATAAAATATTTGCCTACAAAACTGTGCTTTTCACGCGTTATTTTGATGTAAAATTGAGTGTTTAGGATGGAAATTTCCCCCCAAGCACTCTGAAATGATAGCACGGTTGACAGTGTCAAAAGCCATGCTGAGATCAAGGGAAATGAGAAGGGAAGCAATAGCAGCTGCATTCATAAAGAGGTCATTTAAAACCTCTTTGCTATGATATAAACGAAAACATGACTAGAATCGAAAAAAAAAAGTTTTCAGTGTCCATCCTGAGCCAGAAGAATAGTCGGCCAAAATTCCCACAAGAATTTGATGTCTGAAAAAAAAATGTTTTGAGAATGAGGATGGCAACAAATGTGCAAAAGTGCTTGACACAACGCTTGGGTGGATGGTTTGTGAAAAGAGCTGGATGAGCCCCCAATAAAATGATTTTTCTCAATTCACTTGTCAGAATCCAAATAGCTCTTTCCATGAGTAGATGAAATGAGATTTACCACTCGTAATACATTTCCAAAAGAAAAGATTTCCCTTCTGTAGAAATCATGAATGTCCATCGGTGCAACTTTCTTTACCTCATTTTACTATTTGAAACGAAATCTATAATGATCTGTAATGCCACAACCTAATATACTACTTGTTTCCCACAGTTTATGAAGTCCCACATCATCCAACGAATTTTCCTAAGCGCATTGGAATCACAAAATTGAAGAGCCCGCGAATGATCCCTTCCCTTAAGCATCATCATAATTCTGTCACCAAGAAGCAGCCTTGACACTTGGCAGGCTCTGCCAGTGCTTTTCCAAAGTGAGTGATGCTGCACCTGAGGATACTAGAAAGATCCCGGGGGCCGCAATAGCACCTTCCTGAATGTTATCCTGGATTCTGAGCATCCCATGATAAAATGCGGTCTTTGATTGCGAGACAGCACTGGAAATTCTTTTGTTTTCTGAAAAAGGGATGGTCAATCAAGTGAGTGTAGGAACCACTGCAAAATGCCATCTCAGGCATAAACCACACTCTTTCAAATGTCCCCACGTCTCCGTGATTTTGAATAGGTGATTAGACTGTTCGAGTTCCGTGTCTTACATAAAAACCCAAGTCCCGTCACAGTTACAATTTATTTTAAGACAGAGGTACCCTCGTAGCTTTAGATAGTCTAGCTATAGATGTATATCTACTTGTCTCCACCACCAAAAGCCAAACTCATGGCAACCCTATAGGACAGGGGAGAACTGATCTGAGGATTTCAGAGTCTGAAACGCTACAGGAATAGAAAGCCTCATCTGGTGGTTTCGAACTGCTGACCTCTCAGTTAGCAGCCCAATGCATAATCACTATGCCACCAGGGCTCCTCTTTACTTCACCTCAGTAGATTTTGATTCCTATGACCTATGATAGACTGTATCATGTGTATTTTTTAATTTATCAATATGTTGCTATCAATTGCAGGATAATAAAATGAGTAACACGGTAGCAGAGACTTTTTAAGCTACACAGACTATTCCTTTTGTGCAATAAAAGTGGAAGAAAATACAGTGTCATTTACTAAAAAGAACCAGTGGATGTCGAACACTTCAAGAGGTAGCATATGGTCAAGAATGGTATGAATGGTAAGGAAGAAGGAATCAATCCAAGCTGTACTGAAGACATGAATAACAAAAAGATTGTAGAAACAGAATACAAAACAGAAAGTTCTAACAAACAATGGAAGGAATGCTACTGAACTATGTCAAGAAATTTGAAAAAGGGCTATCTGATCAACCCAATGGAGGAGAACCATACTTGTGCCTAACTAAAGTGATGAGATGTCCTGGTTTGTTTGTTTTTTTAACAATTTAAGAACACCTGTGGCATTTTAAAATTAAAATAAATATATTACAAGACTATTTTTGCGGTCTATGAAAATTTTTGTTGCTCCATATAGACCAAATTTTTAATCAAGAACACCCCCTCACCCCTGGTCAATGGTGTGTCCTGCTTAAGATCTGGTCACTTTAACCTAAACTAAAAATAGGCAGTCTAACAGAATTTGGAAACTATTAAATAGTATAATTAATATCACATGCAAGAGTGTCTTCGCTGTAGATAATTCAAATATAGACAGAGAACTGCCAGATATCCAAGCCAGATTCAAAAACAAACCTGGAATGAGGACTATCATTGCCAATATCAGATGGACCTTGACTGAAAGTAAAGAATAACAAAAAGATGCTTGTTTTATGGACAGTACAAAAACATCTGACTGTGTGGAAAATAACAAATAATATTTATTATACATATATATAACGTTGCAAGAATAGGGATTCTGGAACATTTAATTCTGCCCATGAAGAACCTGCACATAGACCAACAGGCAGTGATTCATCAGAACAAGGAGATACCACATGTTTTAAAATCAGGAAAGTATGCAGCGTGGTTATGTTCTTTAGCCATACTTATTTCATCTAAATGAGCACATAACTGAAAACATGGACTATATGAAGAAGACTGCATCGGAATGAGTGGAAGACTTATCAGCGGCCTACACAGACAGACCACCTACTTTGAAGAGAGATGGGATGACTTGAAACTTTTGAGATCAAAAACCATAGAATTCAATATGGATCACACATAAGCATAACCAAAATGCCAAACTCACCAGTGCTGGGCCCATTCCTACTCACGACAACCCTGTAAGACAGAGTGGAACTGGGTTCTGAGATGAATGCTTTACAGGTGAAGAAAGCTTCATCTCAGAGGAGAGGCTAGGTGGGCTTGAAACGCTAACTGATGGGCAAATCACTATGTCACCAGAACTCCACACCAAAATATAGAGACAACAAAATCTCACAACAGGACCAATTTGCAACCTGTTACATGGAAGCAGAAAACACTGATGTTGTCCAAGATTTCACTGTACTTGGATTCACTCTCAGAGACAAGGGCACCAGCAGTTAAGAAAACAAGACATATTACATTAGAAAATCTGCTGCAAAAGACCCCTTTAAAGTGTCAAGACGCAAAAATGGCACTCTGAGGACTAAGCTGCACCTGGTTCGAGTCACCTCATATGCATGTGGGAGCTGGGCTGCAGACAAAGAGAACAGATGTATTTTAATTAGAGTGGTGGCCAGGAATCTTGAAATGCCCAAGGACTGCTGCCAGAAGCACCAACAGTCAGAATGTTCCTAAGAAGTAAGGATGGCAAGACTTCACCAACTCGCTTGAACATATTATCCGGAGGCACTAGTCTCTGGAGAAGAACACTATGCTTTATAAAGCAAAGGGACAGTGAAATTAAAAAAAAAAAAGACTCCCAATGTGACTGACTGAGTCATTGACTGTGACAAGGGACAAAAGGACAAATTTGAGCATGGTATAAGGGTCTTATCAGACGTCACCAGGAATACCTGGCAACATTTTCGGTTGTAGCTAAGTCTTGAAGAGCCAGAACTGACTCTATAGCACCAACACAGAAAATATAAGTCGCAAGTTTTATTTCCTGAACCATCCTGAAAACCATGATATTTTATAGTCATAGATTATCTATTGAAAAAGTAATAATTGGTAATAAATTAACAGAACCATTAATTAACATCAACACCAAATCAAAACTTGAACTTTGACTGCACAAAAATTTGGGTCAAAAACTTAAAAACCATTTTAGGCTATGTGCAAAATAGCTATCTTACAAGATTCATATGAGAATTTTAAAATGAAACCAAGAAAAATAGCTAGTAAAAGACCATTAGCACGTTATTTTTGTTATTTTCTTGTCACCATCCACTCCTAAAACAACTATCATCTGTTTATTGACACAGGACTTAAGGAAAATGGCTCTTATTAAGATCTCCAGTGACCTTCATTGCCATTTTTCAGCCTTTTCTTTTAAGGTGGCCATTCTGTGTTAGGAGATGTTTAGTAGCAGGTGGACTTTCCCACATTCTTCTTGGCTTCCAAGATTCTCTCCTGCCCTCTCTCAAACATGAATGCTCCACCTCAGTCTCTCTCCCTGGGGTCGTTCCCTTTTCTGGTGTGTGTGAGGGTCACTTCTGGGCTCTAGTCTTCTCACTGCAATGACACTTTGGTGATATCAACCACCAATCTCTGTTTCCATTTCTAATCTCTTTCTTGGTTTCTGAGTTAAAACAACCCATCACCCTTAACAAAGCCATAGAAAACTCAAATATTCAACATCATATAGATGTTAATGTCCTCTCACTTTTACTTCCTTAAACTTACCTTAGACCATATTATAAAAATCATTGACTTGATTCCTGCTTCCTTTATTGCCCACATGAAGCTATTAACTAGGCCTGGAGTCCAGATCCCCCAGCCATCATCACTTGAACTGCTCGCTTTACAAGGTCCTCACCTGGACTACCTCTGAAACTTTCTACTAAGTTCCCCAGATTCCTTCATGCATCACTACCTCAAATCCAATGGCCACACAACTTTAATTTTGTCTTTCTCAGTCACTGAAATTCCTTTAATAGCTCTTCATTCCCTAGAATTGCATCTCCTAAAGGCCAGTTGGTAAATTCTTCTTAGTGTGCCTGCTCCGTCTGATCACCTCGTGCATCTCAATCCAGACACTTGCAACTAATCATGGGTCTCCCAAAGAACCTGTTCTCAACAGGAAAAAAGACCCTCGTATGACTGACTGACACATTGACTGTAACAATGGACTTAAAGTATGAAGTTGAGGCTAATCAATCCCAATAGAAAGTCTCAGCTGAAGAATTATATGCCCAGCTCATACCTATCATGTTGGAAAGGCAGGATACCAGACCTTTTAAAAATATCCTTGTCAATCGAGACTGATTTTCTTTGATTCTTGCCATTTAACTATTATTGACAGAATAATTTAACTTGAGGGTTTCTTTCTCTTTTTTTGAGTGTTTATTTCTGTGTACACTTTACATGCACAAATGAGTGTATTATTCACATATGCACATATACAAAGAGCTAGGCTGAGTGTAGTATTATCATTTTATGATAACAAGTAAAGCACTCGTAGGGTTCTTTCAAAAATGTAGTAGATTTCTAGCTGCAGAGAGTAAAGAGAACATTCCCCCCCAACCCCCAATCTATTGCTTAAACACATGTAAAGCTAGCAAGGAGTTCAATTTGGTGCTTCTGAGAAAATTTATAAAAAAACTCTTGATTCAGGGAAATTCGTATCTCGATTGCTTAGAAGTCAAATGAGCAATGCATCACCAGTGGTTCAATTTGAAAGGGAGATGGAGAACTGGGAGAAGGTCTAAAGGGGTCATTTAAGGCAAGCATTTAAAGGATTGTCAATAGATCTATAACAAAGTTAATATTTAGATTATTTAGTCTGGAAGACAAAGTGGACTAATTACAAATGGATAACCTAATTACAGTCTTTAGCATATAAAAGGGATGGAAAGGAGCTGTTCCTTCTGGGAGAAACTGCCTCTGCATTCTCTAAACTCTCATGAAAGTTGGTGTTGAGATTCTTTCTCCCTTTGCTCTGAGAAATAAAGTCATTCTGGGAAGGCTAACGGGAAGGACTGGGGCCAGATAATAATGCTTATCCTAACAGTGAACATGTACAAGCAGTGCTATGCTTTTAGCTTTTTCTGGACTCCTTTTCTGGTTATTACAAGTTAAGTACCCATCTGTTAGGAAAATGTTAGGTGTCCTTTCCTAAGCTGGAAGGCTGAGCTGATGAATTTTTTAAAAATTCTTACAAGGTTCCAATGGCCTGGGAAGCTTCCTCTACAAGAAATTCAGGGAAAGAGAGCTGCTGTACAAAGAGAGGACAGGGCTAATTAGATTTATTGGCATTGAGGTTCTATTTCTACATCTAACTTGTTAGAAAATGAAGCACTTGGATAATAAAAACAAAACCAGCAGAATTTGGCATCAATTCAATAAACCCTTTTCCAAGTTTACTAAGAAGCCAAGTCGTCCTAAAAGCAGAAGACATTCGTTATACTTGGCCTTTTCATTGTTATAAAATTCTTCTCCTCTTTTCTTTTTTCACAAATGGCACACAGATTCCGAAACACAAATGGGATTACAAAATAAGAATGGAGATACTTCCATGAAACACAATTGATTTCAAAGCAATCTTAGCTACAATAAAAACACCAATGATTTCTAAGCTTGTCCCAGGCTTTATTCAATGTATCCTACTTATTGTTAATTTATGCATGCATGTATTTATTTTACTTTATGGTGAAGGAAAAATCATTCTGAAGCCCAAGACAGTTCCTCTTTCCCTTCACTCACTCTCTACACATCTCACTTGTAATAGTCAGCTCTCTCCTGCTCAGGTTGACTTGCCTGCTGAGATGCTGGGTACCTCCGAGATGACAAATAGGAGCAAAAAAAAAGAAGTACATTAACATACCATAAGACTCTTTCAGGTAACAGTCAACAGAAAAAAATAGTATTTTTATAGGCCAAAAACCATTAAAGAAAAAGTTTTCCTCTGTGGTCTACCATACCCTGAACAATTAACCATTAAATAGATTCTACTAAATAACTTGTATACATTTCCATTACTTTTTTTTCAATCCACGATGATTGCCATCACGGGGGGAAAAAAAAGATGTAGCATATAGCTACTACTTAGCAAACAGTAGCACTTCTCTGTCAAGTGTGGTAGAAAATAACATCTTAAATTAAAAGTGACAAAAGTACATGTTATACACTATTAGGGAGTCATGATAAAGACAGATGGTCTGATCTATTGCTTAACCATGAAACTGTGAATAAAATATATCAGTCTTAGCTCGAGGAGTTAAAACAATCTCAGCCAATTTTTATCTATAAAAGATCTTTGGAGATTATAATTGTATATTTTCTTATTGCCCACATTTGTCATTTGCCTATTACTATATCACACAAAATAACTGGCTTTGTCTTTCAAGGATCAAGTCCTGCTTGGGACATAGGCTTTTATGTGTACACCTATATCTACATCTGCAACTTTGAATGTACTTGCAACACCCAGCATAAGTTGCTAATTATTTTGTAACTACTACAAGTTGTGAACAATCTAGTGGATTAAGATAATTTGGCCATTTTATAACCATGTGTGCCCTATCAAACAATTGACATGATTGACAACTGAAACAGGTTTCATTGAGATGTTTCTACATTGGCTCATGATTTAGGACCCTCGAACAGACTTGGCAAGCATAGAAATTATGCAGAAGGGCTACTGATGGCAGATCTTTAATCTTATGCTAGATCAACCTATAAGAGATCAGAATTTTAGAGTACTGACGAAAACATAAATTCTCTAACATGGGCAATCACTACAAGAGTTTTGGATATGCTATCATATAATATTCATACTTTTTCTTTGATTTGATCTTTTTTTCAGTGATTTTATTAAGGGCTCTTACAGCAATTATAACATTCCATCCATCATTTGTATCAAGCATATTTGTACATGTTGCCATCTTCATTTCCAAAATATTTTCTGCTTGAGCTCTTGGTATAAGCTCCTCTTTCTCCCTCCTTTCTAAAAAGAATAAACCATTTTATTGGGGGCTCATACAACTCCCATCATGGTCAATACATGTCAATTGTATGCATACGACATTTGCATATTTGTTGCCATCATCACTCTCGAAACATCCTCCCTGCACTTAGGCCTCCAGTACCAGCTCCCCATATTTCCCCTCCTTTCCCACTCCCCCTCCACTATGAACCCTTAATATTTACAAACTGTTATTATTTTTTCATATCATACACTGTCCAATGTGTCCCTTCACCTATTTCCCTGTTGTCCGTACCCCAGAAAGGAGATTATATATAGATCCCTGCAATTGGCTCACCCTTTCTACTCCACCCTCCAGGTATCACGAATCCCACCACTGGTCCTGAAGGGATCATCTATCCTGAATTCCCCATATTTCCATCTCCAGTATACATCCCCTGGTCTAGCTGGATTTGTAAGGTAGAATCAGGATCATGATAGTGGGTGGGAGGAAGCATTTGAGAACTAGAGGAAAGATGCATATTTCATTGTTACTACACTGTACCTTGACTGGCTCATCTCCTCCCTGCAACCCGTCTGTAAGGGAATGTCGCTTCACCTATTATGATCTTTGGGTACTCAATCTGTACTCCCCCTCACTTATAATGATACAGTTTTTAGTTCTTTGATGCCTGACACCAGATCCCTTCAATACCTCGTGGTCACACAGGCTAGTGAGCTTCTTCTATGTGAGCTGTGTTGCTTCTGTGCTGGATGGCCACTTGTTTACTTTCAAGTCTTTAAGACCCCAGATGCTACATCTTTTGATAGCCGTGTACCATCAGTTTTCTTTACCACACCTGCTTATTGTACACATTTGTCTTCGGTGATCGCGCCAGGAAGGTGTACATCATGGAATGTCTACTTAATAGTACAAAGTGTTCTTGCACTGAGGAAGTATTTGAGTGGACATCCAATGCTCCTCTAAGTATGTTCATGTAGATCTATTTCCCCATCATTATACATAAATATATTCACCCATGTACATGCCTGTATTTAGACCTCTATAAATGCCCTTTACCACCCAAGTTCTTTCTTCTATTTCCTTTTACTTTCTTCTTGTCCCACTATCATACTCAGCCTCCACTGGAGTTTCAATAATTTTTCTTTGCTACATTACTCTTGCTATCAGACATCTCACACCCACCTTGTCACTAATTTTAAACCACTTGTTGTTCCCTTATCCCTGGGCCAGTGAATAGCACCTCCTTTTCCCCTCTCCCCATCCCCCATGTTCCTCCCAGAACCATCAGTCCCATCATTTTCATCTCCAGACTGTTCACTAAGCATATCTTATCTGGATAGACCTGCAGTGGCAACAATATGTACAAAAGACACAGGCATCCTAAGATGAAGCAACCAAAGAAAATAAAAAAAATAACAACCAAGAAACCCCAATGTTCGATATATAGGTAAAAAAATAAAAAAACAACAAGATAAATAGTTTAAAGTCTGTTTGTTGACCTCTAGAAGTGTCCCCCAGTTGAGTCTAATGGAGTGCCACACCCTGGTCCCAAAGTATATCCTTGCCACTCTATAGGGAACTCCATGCTCTGTTGCACACCCTTAGTGTTTTGTCATGATGTGGTTGGGTCACACAAGGTATAACCCTGACCCTGTTTCTCCACTATTGTCCCCTAAGAATATTCATATTTATTGGTTCCAAGATATGACTGAGCACAAATTTATAGATTCTATAATGTCCCCCACCATTTTCCTTAGCACCATATTTTCACTATTAGTTAGCAAAGAAATAGGTCAATGAATATATGGCTATCATTTTGCTTCAATGTATTGAAGTCTAAAACAGGATGTATCCCAGACATGTGACAGGGCCCAATCTCTCAGATGACAGGTGACCAGTCTGGAGCACAGAGCTGCAGTGACTTCAACACATGTACCAGTCACTCACAGAACTGGGGCAGGAAGTCTGGGCTTCTGTTTGGACTCGCTGTGGGCCTCCCCCCCACCCCTACCCAGGTTATAAGATCTGGAGAAAATCCTATTGGAAGCTCCCAGGCTGACAGCCATTAAAAAGATTGTCAGTATATGAAAAGAGGGTATGAAGAATAATGGGTAAGCACTTCCTAATTCTAAGGAAAACATACATGAAGAAGGTGTTTGGACAAGATAGCATCTAAGATGCCAGTCCAACTTTTCTCATCCTCTAGGACACTCTGCCTGAGGGTAATTCATTCACTTTAAGTATGTATTGAGGCTTCAGAATTAAGCAGTCACCACTTTAATGATGGAAACATAGTACTCAGAAATACAAAGACCATCCATAACATACAGATATCTAGTGCAGCTGACAAATGAAAAATGCCAATATTAATCCAAAGCTCCTTGCTCTTAAAAATGTATATAGCACAATACTCATAACATAGAAGGATGTTCTTTGAAGTAGCTTACTTCATTCAAGAGATGCTTTTTAATCATGGAAACAAATACATACACTAACATGCTCTGACTCATTTAGAATAACATTCTCACATGTAGGAAGAATAGAAAAATCTCTTGACGTCTCCTCTTGTTGGAACTAACCTGAATTGTGTATTTTTAATTAATGAAAGGGATTTTTTCACCTAAATCACACATCCATTCTTGATGTCCAAATACAATATACCTTCATTTTTTAAGTTCATAAAATCAATTTGATGAATCCTACTTTCTCCTTATTATGTTTTTTTAACCTCTACACATTCTGAAATTGTTTTTAGGTATTATTTCCAAATGCGCCAAAAAATAAGAGTACTGGGGCTTAAAGAAAGTGTTTCCGTGCACAAATTTAATATGTGGCTTTCCTTACCTTCATCACTCTCAGATGTATTATTAGTACTATACCATGTCAACTGCATTTTCCTCTAAGAAATGATTGAATGAAAGACCCACCTGTTTCTTTGCTATCAAAAAAGAGTACAGTCCCATTTTAATTAATAAATGTAGGCAGGTCTAAGGCAAATAACTCCTTATCTGCTCAGGAAAAAGCTTATACATTTGGACATCCTTCGATGGTAAGTCTCAGAGATGCAAACCACCTATTTCCTACTTGGAGAGCATGCATCTCGTGGAATCATGGGGGAGAGGAAAGCAGGGTGCGGGTTGTAGCATCCAGAGGCATGGAACATTTATGGGTTGAGGATTTAGGAGGTTAAGCCGCATCCTCAATAGGGAAACTTTGGGATTTCCCTTTATTCTTTACTGAAAAGAGAAAAACAAAACTAGAGGCCAACACAATGAAAACTCCGGAAACTCACTAACTCCTTCATGCTTGCTACTGTTGTCAACACCTGCCAAGTTTCTAAGGTGATAAGTGGCAAAACTTGTAAAATGCAAAGAGTCAGAAGGACTTCTTGGGACGAAGCATTTAAGTGAGTCTCTCATGACCCCTGAATGAGAAACAGTTGTCCATTCTGCAGCATGGCTCCTTGGAGCAAGACTCTCAGAGTAACATAATGAACAGAGGCTACCAGGACAGGAGGAAAAGGAATCCAGGAAACCAACAAAACATAAACACCAGATCACTGGGAATTGCTGGGGTCTGAGAAGACACTGAGGCAAGGCTAATAGGCCTGAGGAGAGTCCTTTTACTCTTTGACACTGTGAGACTAGTCCTAGAGCCCAATGAAGTCTCCTTTCACTGATGAGAACACAACTCTAATACAGTTGTACTCTTAGATGGAAACTAAATTTAGCTGTGTATATAACACATCTAGCACAAGCAAGATGGCTTCATATCAAGCGGACAATGCTCAGACTAGGAAAATCTTTAAATGTAATTGAACTTACTCAAGATAAAGCAAGGGGATATTATCAATATAGGCAGTCTTTAGATTCTGAGAGACAACTGCTCCTAAGTGGGGCTGTTCCTAATCTGAAGTGGGGCATACAGTTCTTACTTAGCCTCACTTTGGCACTAGAAAACGCTTTGAGACTTTTCAATAATTCAAAAGCTGCATGAGCAGCAAGTGAGGGTGATTATGCCAAATTTGTTGAGTAGAAGTTGATTCCACTATTTGAAAATGAGGCCACAGTTACATTAACGTTATAGGGCAAGTATGAACTATCCTAAATCAGATACTCATAAGTTAGTGTACTTGCAAGGGGGAAGGTGGGGGGTGGGGAAGCCACTAGTAAAATTCCACACAGATCCTTCATTTTTTAAAATTACTTTTCTTAAAAAACAGTACAGATGCAAATTTTTTTAATTGGAATTCCCTATGCTAGATAAGGCTAAATATTAAAAAAAAAAAACTATAGCAAAATCCTTCTCTGAGGCTAAATATCAGAGGAAGCACACTCAAAATAAAAAATAATACATGACAAGGTACAATGTTTGCACACAAAATCCCAAGGAACCTACCTTCCCATGATTTCACTAGAACTGCCAAAAAGAAAGGCCAAACTCGCTACTATCCAAATGATTGCAACTCTGAGTGGCTACGTCACATGATTTGTCTCCCAGTGGTATGTCCTCACCCGAGCGGCAGGCCTGCTCTGTCCTCCAGAGCCGCTGGTGAACCTAACACAGACTTTGACTGCTAGCTGTCCAGTGATTACCTGACAGTTCCACTCAGGCACTGCCAAAAATCAAAGCAGAATCCAAAATGCAAAGGTGAGGCAACCTTCGTAGGATGAGAAAAGGGATGGGAAGGGAATTATGGGGAAGTTCAGGAAGCTTCAACAGGGCTGTGAGGGGTGAATGGAGATAGGCCAGTTTACCGTCCTCTTGCTTACCTGTTCCATGTGCAGGTTTATAAACCATAAGCATTTCACTATTGTAAAACATTTAAGCCAGGTGTTCCTACACACGTTCCCAAACAGGGAGCTTCCTTATGGTTGGCAACAAGCATTATCTGCAGTGGTAAGTGAACCTGCACACAGGTGGTGCTAAATAGGGATTCACTCAATTCCAAATGATGTAAAGTGAAAGGGGAGGCTGCCGAGTAGAAGCAGGGCATGAATTGTCCAAGTCTTTACACCTGCTCTTCCTTCTGTTTAGAACAGTTGGTGCCCCTCTCCTCTACCTTTTTCCTGACCAAGCCTTCTGGTCCATCACTTCTCCATCGCCAGGGCTTCTTGCTATAGGAATCCCGGAGGCACAAAGGTGCAGTGCTGGGCTATCAGTGAACAGCAAGCTGTGCAAACCCTTTAGGATGCCGGAGAAGAAAAGGCCTGGAGATGTGCTCCCATTCGAACTAGGAAACGTACATGGCTGTTCTCGTCTGACATACAGGGTTTTGATGAGTTGGATGATTCTGCTGCTTATCCTACACCCTTATACTATCCTGGGTTTTCTCTTGGAAAGGGAAGCTCCAGAGAGACTTAAGCATATTACAGGATAACAAAATCAGGCAGAGCATGTCCCAGCTGAGACAACACCATGACAGTCAAAGACCTTTCTAAAAAACAGTCTCCATCAAGTAGATCCCACAAGCCTGTCAGAGTGCAACAGCATCTCTGGATTCCTATAACTCCTATACCTCAGTTCCTTTCTGTTATGGCACACCCTGGCTGTCTCTATCACAGTAACAAACCTACAGTTTCCATTATAGTCCAATGATTCGCAAATTGTGTCTCTCAAACCATAGGCATCACCATCCCTGGATTATTTGGTAAAATATAGGCTCTGATTATTCCTGTCTATGACACATAGCTAAGAGAAGTCGCCCATGGGTAATATGTGGGGACTTAACTTTCTAGCAATATGTTCAGAAAGCTCATGAGCACTGGAAAGCTTTCGAACCAAGCTTAGAAAGCAGGTTTGCTTCTATGGCATCTTCCTTCCGGCCTGTCCCAGACACTGAACAAATACTTGTCAAAGGAAGAGAACTATACAGTTGACCATAAGTACTATAAGCACCCTAAAACTATAAGTACTTTTTCGTTGTTTTGTACTCTAGTAGCTTAAGCTAGTAGGTGAGAAATGGCGAACATTGAAGCCCCAAGAAAAAACTTATTTTTAAAAAATATAAAAATCAAAAAAAGAATTTCCCTTAATTTTTAAATTTTAACAACTGGTTACCCGCTCAGAAATAGAACTTCTCCAGAGGACTGCATTTGTTAACTAGGATCCTTCAGAGCTCTCGCTTTTTTTTTTTTTAATAGTCAAGGTAAGTATTTAATGAATGAATTTACCTTTGGATTCAAAGGAGAAATCAAATCAGTGTCATTAGAAATCAAATCAGTGTTCAACACCAAGAAACAGACATCAAAAGGCTAGAGAGATGAAGTAGATATTTTGTTAAAAGAAAATCCGTCAAAGTAATCACTCTCCCAACGCTTGGATACAGATTGCTTTTAGGTCTGGTCAGGTCCACTTCGTCTCTTAGTGTCCTGGTTGGTATATAGCTATACCATAATATGCTTGCATTCATTTTCAAATTATTCATTCATCTACGATTTATACAGTACTGTTGAGGTTTCAGAGATTAATATAGAACATTTTATAAACATGGGACAGTAAATCTACTGGTTAAGTTCTCAATCCACATGCCTGGCTCATGCATACAGCTGTAGGGTAAAGAGCATCTCTGCAGACAATTTCCCAACACCAGCCTCGCCCTGGTGGTGTGTGCTCCATGTTCTTACAGAGCATGCTGTACACATGCATGACAGTCTGAATCAGAATGGGACTCCCAAGAAGGTTGCATGCTCTTGAATGTTTTTGCTGAAAATTTGTAAAAAACCAGCTACCTAAAAGAATGTTTTGCATAATTAAACAGTACATGGTTGTTTTTGTTTCCTAAGATTGGGTTCAACATGGATTTATATTTTTGATTCCTGTTTCTAGTTTTTGCCCCAATAGTTTGACAAACGATTTATACCCCAGATTTGAACTTGTGCAGGGCCTTTGGTATACAAAACAGAAAGTAGTTCAATTATGTTTCAGAGACTTTAGCCTTTGCCCACTTATGGAAAAGCACATTGGGAACCTCTTAAAGAATTTCAATGAAAGGCATAATAATTTCTCTAGAAAGTTCGGTGAAAAGCATTCTCATTCAAAAACCCTCCCTTACCCACAGAATGGGCACCTTTTCAATCTCCTCATTACCTTCTTCTCCTTCTAAGTCCTTAATATCTCTGTATTTAATAGAATTCTCAGGAAAAGACATTTGCTCTTTTTTTTCCCTTAAATTATTTTATCTGTGAAATTCTGAGGGGGGCCGGGGGATTTCTAATTCTGAGTTTTCTAATTCTGTCTCCTGAAGATAAATTTCACTTTTATGTATTTCCCATAGTTATATGGAAACATTAAGTTCCATTTTATCCATGGGCTACTGCTTTCTGTTTTCTCATAGAAAATATTCACTAATGAACTTGTTTTATTTGTTCATTAAATTCATCACTTAGATCCACTCCATCAGAAACTCATTAAAAGTTGGTAAGCACCTATTTCATACCACACACAGGCCCATCCTGTCATGAAGGAACCCTTCTATTAGAATGACACACCCACTCCCTATCCTTTCCTCCTCTTCCTGCCAATGTTGTTCTATTGGTAGCTCTATTGCTTTCTCTCAGGCATCAAGACACCATTTTATTATTATTGAATTACATTCTATAAGTCCATCCACAGCGACCCTATTCTGAGAAAAGATGATAAATGTCCTACTTTTACGGAGTAATTTTTAAAAATATCACTGTCACTTCCTATTCCAGCAGTCTGCAGCAAGTATAAGGCAGAGCAAGGTAAGAACACACACCAGCATGTGTGTTCCAAATGTATTAATGTGATTCTTTACAACCCTGTACTTTTTCAATGCGAACATGTGTAAACTAACAAAACAATTGTAGCTCAATGCAGACCACTGCCATGTAGAGTCAGGTGCCACATCATGTCCACTTGGGCAATGCCTGACCATAGAAACATCCCTGATTCCAGCCACCGCAAAGATTATAGTATTCACTATTGGAAGTCCACATATTGGTTCCTAATAACACATGAGCACTGCTTTGTAAGCACACAGGAAAGCATTATTATCATCACTCTGGTATTATGTTAGACATTTCTAGTGCACCTGGAAGGGTTTCTTAGTTTGTTCTCTTTTCCTGTACAGAAAGTGTCCTATACGCTATGTGCTGAGACAAGCATTTGACTAACTGATGTCAGATGCAATGTGCATCTAACTGTTTCCCCTGACTCACCATTTCAACTGAAAGGCAGTCTAAGGAAGGGAACTTCATCATAGTCCAGAGACCTTCTACACATACCATGATGCGTCTATACAACGCCCTATGGTACTGCACTCATTGTGGAAATCAAGTGATGTGTAGTTGAGAATTTCGAGAAAGTCTAATATGCTCTTCTCCCAGTGTGCTAACACTGTCTAGTTCACTTGAGCATGTGAAAATCTTATTGATGAAACAAAATGCACTCTGTTAAGGTGAGATGCTCTTTCAAAGACACACTTCCATGCTCAAATTGACGGCTGATAAATCCTCCCCCTTGAATATAGCTAATTTAATTATAATGAAATCCATGGGACCCATTTCTGGTTCACTGTGGTTTTCGGAGGTACACAAGCTTCTTTCCAAATGAGCATTCGAGCTTCAGTCTTTTCCCAAATTCAGGAACTAATCTTTTTTTGTATGTTGCCTTACAAGTGGCTTTGCATTAGATTTCCTATTGTCATGAAATGTGGCATGGTTCAGAACCAAAAGGGTTTATTTGTAAAGGTTATGAGTGAGAGGGGGTGGATTAGATTGATTTTCCCAAACAGCACAGCTTAGTGGTAATTTTAATTGCTGAAAAGGAAAATAACATGTCCTTTTAAGTGAATCTGACCTGCATCTATCTGTCAACAAGTAATTTTTGAGCACCTGTGTGTGTGCTTGGTACTTTCCTGGATTCTGGCAATTGGGTAAGTGCCTTATGCCAAGGAATAATCAGTATAAATAAACACAAGATGATGTCATTAAGTGCCATGTCACAGGGTTGTGTAAATGCAACAAGTATTCAATGGACAAGGGGAAAAATTCTGCCTGTCTCTAAATGTCTCTCTTCAGCCAGAGGACTTGGGATTGGACTACTCAAGTGTAAGCTCAGGGAGAAGAGGAAATATGTGGAGTTGGAATTTTAAAAATAAAGAACTAGAGGAAAGAGGGGAAGAGGAGCTTATGCTGGAGGGGTTCAAGTAGATAATGTAGATGAATGTGGTAACATGTGCACAAATAAGCTTAAGATGAACGATGTATTGGATGTTGTAAGAGCCCCCCAATGGAATCTATATAAAAAAAAAACTAGGGGAATGTTACCAGAAGAGAGAACAATGCATACCAAGGCAAGATATTGTACAGAACATGGGTACATCCTGAGGCATGATTTTGGATCAGGCTGCAAAGGACAGAGTACAAGGAAATGAGGACAGAAAGGTGGATCAGGATCATAAGCAAAGGGGGAGCCAGGAAAACATTTCAGATAGGATAACCACTAGCCAACCTGTATTTCTGGAATGAGCAAAGAATGAAGAAGATGAGGATTTGGCGTTTTTGATGTGTGAGCAAACATGACAGAAGTCAGATGAAGGGAAACAGTGTGTTCTGCTAATGTATTTTGCTACCAATGGGTCCTGGAAGAGCTCGTGAAACCATACTTTTGTTCCCAAATAATTTCACAAGTGGTTTTCTCACTAGTGCAGATTCTCATTCAGTTTGAAGTTAGAAGAGAGCACTGAATTTCTTCATTTCTAACTAGATCCAAGGTGATGCCACAGACAACACTTGAGTAGCACAATCATCCTGACCAAGGCTACAGAAGTTTTCATCACTGTAAGTTATGTAGGTAAAAGAGCCATATGTTTGCCTTCCCATACCCACCAACAAGTGTCACAAGACACTTGCTAAATATGTAGAGTGAAAGGCAAGAGACTCTAACCTCAGGACACACATAGAACCTTCAGTAATCACAGGCTCCAACTTGTAGTTAAACCTTGTTAACGGTTTCTATTTAAAATCTCTAATCTATTGCAGTAATTGCATTCAATGTTTATTTTCAGATTTGGGGGCCATGTACAATAGACCAAAGAAATATCTGAAAGAGCCACACTCCCAGTAGAGTTGATGTCTAACAACTGCTATTTCAGTATAGAAGTTCGAATGTGAGCTGCTTGCTTACCTGCTACCAAGAAACAGTGGCATTCCACAGAAGCCTCTCACTTAGTTGACCATTTAAATTAGTCTATGGTAAGTGAAGCAGAACCATTTGTAAGGATGAGGTCCCCACAGTTCTCCCACACATCACCATCACATACCCAAAATGCAACCGGGGTCGGGGAGAAGAAGATGGGAACAGTCTGTCCCGATTCAGAATACCTTCCCTCCTCAGGATGGAGCTTTACCGTGATTCCAAGTTTTCTTTGCATCATTCTCCTGGGACTCTGGGACACAGATGGTGTGGGGTAATTTTATGCACTTCACCTAAAAGCATCAGTTCCCCTTTTCATTGACCAATTCATACTGCTTCACACAAAAGAGACACATTGGTGAGTTATCTGGTGTCTTGCAAATCAAGACTAAACAAAAGCAATTCATTCCAAATCAGGACCTAGCCCCGAGCTGGAGAAAGTTGGATGTCTCTTGATTGTTGCAAAAGCAATCACCATTTTTCTGTTTCTTCCTTCTGACTCTGAAAGGGGACGGAGGTTGGGGGGTATGGGCAGAAAAGAAATATTAAAAGAGCTGTGAAAGTGAGAAGTCAGAGAGTAGCAAGCATTTCTAGCTTACTTATCATTCAATCTAAAACTCCTTTAAGGAATAACAGCAGGGAGAAAGCGAGAAAAATCAAATCACTTAAAAAATTATAGAGTAATAAGCTTCTGATTTAAACTTGCAATATTCTATCCTCTCCAAAAATATATTTGCCACATTTTCGCATGATTTATTTGCAATTGAACAATTTAAGTAACATTAAATGATACCAACTGCTTGGCAGGAACTTGTGAAAATTTCCTGGTATATAATAATGCTTTACTAAGATGTTTCAGAACATAAAAAGCAAAATCAATGCTGGGGAGAAAAATGTTCTTTTTGTTCTAGGTTCTGTGTTTGGAAAATATTGCCATGTAGCGTTTACGGTAACAGCTGTACAGTTAAACTTTAGGCACAAACTGAACTGCAGAGGATCTGCTGCATAAATAAATCCCCATGGCAACTAAATGTGCTACTAGATAACAGAGAAAAAAGGATTTATGTGTTTGCTGAGCTGTCTTGCCCTAAAGGAATTCTCCAGGCAAACGCAGGCCACCTGCCACATGTTATATTAAGCTCAGCCTTCTGGACTTATTTTCAAATCCACAGCAAAAAGGTCCAACTACTTTTATTTGTAAGTTTTAATGTTCTTCAGTCCAAGCCCCTCCAAAAATAAACAATTCATTTTTCAACTCGCCCGCTAGATTTTGCCCTGGATACGAAAGCTAATTAATGAATTTGTTTGTGCTCCTAAACATCTTGTTGATCTTATTAAAACAACAAGCATCTGCATAAGTGTGTGTGTGTGTGTTAACGTGTAGAATTTGCAGATCTTGTAACACTAGGAAACTGAACTATACAACTTGCCTTCTCCAGTATGAATGGAGACTGTGTAAGGAAACTATAGAGGAGTTTCAAACAGGATGGGAGATAGGTCAGGATTCACCTATTCTGTGCATTTAATGTAAAGTATTAAGTTACCTTATTTCTAAAGAAAACTTGCATAAATATTCTAAGCTTCTGTTCCACATGTTGCTATTAAATCAACTTTAAGATAATTACTTGAAAAGTTTTTGATTGCTTCATTTTTTTCTTTTAGGTATACTTTCCTATCTTCAATGCTTAACAGATGTACACTAGGGTCAGATACTTGATAATTCAGTATTCTTTTGAATGTTCTATAGTTTAAGGGATTTTGACAACATGAAAATAAAATATGCACAAACTATCTTAATTGGCAGAGGGAAAAAAGATAGAAATTCACTACCCAGTAGGTACTCATCATATTCCCTATAAGAAAATAGGGGTTGCTGAGCCCCGGTGGCATAGTGATTGTGTGCAAGACTGCAGCCCACAGAGTTGGCGGGTCAAATCCAGCAGCAGCTCTCCAGGAGCAAGGCTGGACCTCCTGCTCCCACCAGGGCAGTGATGCCCACCAAAAAAAAGAAAAGAAAAGAAAATAGGGGTTTAGACTAGAAGCACGCTGGCATGAATTTCAGATCTAACTCTGATATAGACATCTTGCCTAAATTGTAGGAACCTTTAGAGAAAAAATTAGGCTAATTCTTCATGGGTTCATATGGAAATGAGAGAAAAAAACTGACTCAACTGACACACAAATAGATCAAGGATAATTTTGATATGAAACAATCAAGTTGCGACCTTCATTAGCTGCTGCTGATATGTCTTCATGGTGGTGGAAGCTATTTTCAAGTATTTAATGTTACCAGTGGAAATATTAGACCCTGGTGGTGCAATGGTTAAGTGCTTGGCTGCAGGTGACAGAGGTGGGAGTCTACCTCTGTAAAGGTTGGGAGACTCTTGGAAAGCTTGGAAACTATGAGTCTGTTCTTCTCTGCCATTAAGGGTCACTATGATTTGAGATTGACTTGACACCCAGGGGATTGAGGGATTAATAGGTAAAAAGATATATTATATAATTCATAGACATTTCAATATATTATGTGTTCTCTTGCAGAAATCTATGATCATTATAGGTAAATCTCTGCATGGATATCAAATTAATGAACAACTCCTCAGAAAGAAATTGATTTCTACAAGACACCAATTTAGGTTACCACACTTCTATGGGCTACTAGAATGCAATCAGACATTGTCTGGTAAGCCCTGGACTGCTAACCACCTGGCCACTAGTTCAAATTCATGAAGGGTTTCATAGGAAAAAGATGAGGCTATCTGCTTACATAAAGATTTATAGCCCTGGAAACCCTTTGCATAGGGTTTTCGTATGTCAGAATTGACTGAAGAGCAGTGGATTTATATTATAACCAGACTGAGATCACCATAAAAAGAAACTCACAGAAATGTCACTAATAACCAACTCTTTGGTTTACACCACTCTCATTCTCCCAGTCAATGTAAACTTTTCAACAGCAGATTATTTCTCTGTTATCACAGTAGATATTTATGAGAAATATCAAGGGGTTCTTCCAGCAGATCTTTTCAGAGTACTCGGGAATGGTTCACAGTAGTCAGTGAGAGATACACGTAGACTTATATCTGGACATTCACATATTTTCAAATTGTCATCTTCTTAGAGCAGTCAAAAACCTTCAGGTTAAACCCTCAAAAACCCTCAGATGATGTTCTTTATCTTCACATTACAATTGCAATAGAATAATGGTACTGTGATGCTAATGAACTTGAGAAAGCGATGCATTACACACATACCTCTGATAGAGTTATACCCTGCAGAACATGAGCAGTGACAATGGGTACTACCTAAGCCTGGCTCACTATGAACTTCCCAGGGGGCTGAGTTTTCTCTGTCACATACTAGCAGGCTGAGAGTGTGTGTGGCCCTCCTGTATAGCTTGTGTCAGTTTGGGTACCTAAATGATGAAGAAGAGCAGTGCTTTCCTGTCAGCCCATAACATACATATTGGAGAATTCTAAAACTAAGAAAAATCTGTGTTAAACCACTGAAGTTTTCTGGTTTTAAAGTTGCAAGCATAAGACAATGTCAGACAATGTCTGATCTAACATAACATTTATCTTGGTGGCTTATTAGGAGTTGTATAAAAAGAAGGTATTCATAAGCAGCTCATGAATTAAATGCATTAGAAGTAGCAATTGTACAATGATGCTTGCTATGATTGAATTATGGATTGTTGTTATATTTGTAAGAGCTCCAAATAAAATGATTAACAAGATAAATACATTAGAAGGATATATACACTCTTGTTTAATTTTATGTGTGTCTACATATGTGTAGACATGTATATACCCAAACCAGGACACGTATATGCCTTTATGTTGTTTTTGACTCAGGGTAACCTCATGTTATCAAAGCAGAACTGTGTTCATCAATGGGCTCTCAATGGGATACTATTGGGGAGTCTATTCCCAGGGCTTTCTTCTCTTTGTGAGAACTATCAAATACTTGGTTAACTAGGAGTTAACGTCTATTAAATGTTTGCACCCACCCCTCAGGGATTTCATGCAACTACAAATGCAAGCATATGTGCACACAAGCACATATATATATGCTGTTTTTACATACATACGTGCTTTAGAAATAAGGTTATTTACAGTTGATTCCATTTTAAAACACAGTGCATACCCATATTAAATTTATTGGGAAGTTATGCAAATCAATACACATAATTCCTTAACAAGGATTAAAGCTTATAAAATAGGTGATAGCTTCACAAAGAATTGAATGTAGCACATTTGCTGTTTAATTTACAAATTAACAACAAGATATATGCAAAGATGATTAAATGAGATGCAACCTCTTCATAATTCAACTAGACCACTTCTCATACCAAATAAAGCAGCAAAATTTTGAAGATAAAAGAAGGTGCTAGTTGCCTTGTAAGGGTCCACACATAACCTCCTATCGGAAGGAAAGACATTGGACATGGGTGAGGGGAGACGTCGGGCAGTGTAAGAGATGACAAAACAATGATAATTTATGAAGTATTGAGGTTGGTGGGGGAGGGGGAGCAAAGATAGAGGGGAAAGGATGAGAAGCTGATATCAAGGGCTCAAATGGAAAACCAGATATTTAAAGAATAATAATGGCAGCAGGCATGTGATGGTGTTTGACACAATATATGTATTTATGCATTGTGAAAAGAGACAAATAAGTCCCCAAAAAATGATTTTAAAAAGAAGGCACTAATGTTTTAAGAGCATATTTCCTCCCAAAGCCTTCCTAAAGATACTCTAGTAATTTACACTGTATTTTTAGTCTGACCTTTGTAAGGGAAATGGTCACTTGGGTAAGGGTCCCATCCAGGCATTGCAGCTAACTGATATTGAGGCATGACCACTGAAGCACATATTTCAGTTTGAATAGTGTCAACCTCTTAGGTTTTACAAAAATACAGAGGTCCTTTTTCTAGAAAGAAGCCTTTTAAAATCTTTAATTATCTAAAATATTATGAAAAGGCCCCAAACTGGGAAATTTTTCTACAATAGTAAATTAAGCAGTTGTGGGTCACCTTTCATAGAGAGATAATAAAAATTCCCATGAAAACGCATCCCAAATGACTATATATATAATGATGATCAAGAAGAGTGGCTACGTACTAGAAACATGTATAAAAACTCATTTAGAAATTATTTTTATAATGAGATAACACATGTAGATATATGAAGAGACTTCAGACAGTTCATTGAAAAACAGAAAAGATAATAATTTTTTCCCAATGAACTTTCTAAAACTCTTCATCTAACTAAATAACATGCCTATTTTAGATATACTGTTTTTAAATTCAATCTTTCTACTCTAGCTAGATATGAAGCTTTCAGGAAAAAGATTAAAAACTACCATATTTGTGGGACCATATTACACACACCTCCCACCTTCCAGAATGGGGGGGGGGGCAAAATGAGGGTGCATCTCATGGTCCGAAGGTATAGTTTCTCAGAACATTTGTTTATGATCCCATGCTCCTGCTTACTGTCCACTGCCATTTGCATGCTGTGGATTGCTGTGTGTCCCAAGGGTGATGGGGGGAGTCCTGCCTCCTGGAGGCTCAATGTCAGCCAGGTCATGTGATCAGCACAGTGCATGCCTTCCCTCATTTGTTCATGAAAGAGATGATGATTTCTAACACCACTGTTGAGTTTATGCTGTGAAATATTATTTTATTTTGCTTTATTTTAATAAATAATTTACTGGTATTATTCAGTTCAGACTAATTTTTTCTTGTTTTCCTGCTCTAAAAGCTGGATGTGTTTTATGGTCATGTGAAAGAATGAGTATGAAGGAAGTGGATGCAATGAGTCTAGGCTGTTCTTCCATAAGTGTGTCAGTAGGCAGAGAATGATCATGCATGTGGCTATAATATTACATCGCTATTTTCATAAATAGACTTTTCTTCATCCTCACAAAAGAGTTGGTAGCCCATCAAAATCCTAGATTCTCAAAGAGATGCCTTATGACACAAATTGTAGCAGTTGTGTGCTTATATTAATTTCACAATTGAGATGTAGGGTGGAGTCTAGCTTGTTAATCTGGAGATAGCCATTGAGCCAATGAGGCCTCTGTGTGGGCATGGCTTTCTCCTGATGTGTCTGGGAAATCTCACAATATTTCCCTCGTGACGATGAGATGCTATCTTCTCCATTTGTTGGGAGTTAGTCTCAGAGATGATTAATCACAGGTAAGACAAGATGGCAGCGTCTGAGGTGCCGGGGAAGTCACACAGCTTTGCCCTGATAGAGCCAGACCTCTGAAGCTGGAGAGGCCATGTGGAGACCTCTGTCAGCGATGAGATGCTTCTGCCACCACTGGATGCTGTTGATGAACCCTAACACCTGGAAGCGAGAAGCCATGGGGAGACCCCTGCCAGCACCGGGACTCTGCACGCACTGACATGTGACTTCCTAAGTCAGAAGGAGACATTATAGACTGGAATCGGGCATATAGCCTAATATTGGACTTATGACTTTGAACTGGACTAGGTTGGGATGCTTTCTCAGTGTTCCATTCCAATTGTATATAAACCATTTCCTTATATCCATATGCTTGTCTATGAAATTTGTTCCTCTAGTCTCCTCAGACTAACACAGAAATATATGTTCATTTTATGAACTTTTAAACATATTTATAATCATAAAGCCACCGTGCAACTGCCCATCTGCCTCCTGGTGGTGATGTCTGTGTTTCCAGGATTCTGAAAGCTGTCACAGGTATTTCAGTGATTACCAGGGTTATCCATGATGGATAGATTCTGCCAGCTTTCACTCTGACATAGACCAAGAAAAAAAAATCTCCATCCAAAGATTATTCAACGAAATCTCGATGCACACCAACAGAATACTGCCCAGTATATTGCTGGCAGGTGAACCTCTTGGGTTGGAAGTCCTTCCACAATGGCTACCACGATAGATTCAAAGGGGCCAATGATTACCAAGATGGTGCAGTACTGCTTTGCTCTGTTTTCCTGAAGGCCTCCATGAGTTGCTGCCAACTGACCAGCAAGGAGCAACCGAGTCCATGAGCACTGAGCTCAACTCGACAACCACATGCCTGGCCATGACCTCCCCGCAGACACACTTCTGGGAGAACAGCCTAGAGCCATTGCATCCATTTCCTTGCAGCTCCTTCTGGCCTTAACCCTCGTTTCATACCTATTTTCCTGACACCTTCATTCCTTCCTTATGCCTAATGTCTAACCTGTTGACATCCTTATGACGCTTTCACCAAATAACACTCCGCCTATGAAACTCGACAGTCTTTGAGGCAGCCCAGTCTTCAGCACCTTTTCCCACCCCTTCAAAATAGCATCCTTTTCCACAAGATGCCTAAAGCACTTGGAGCAAAGACTGGTTTGTGGTCAGCAGTATTAGTATTTATTCTAGACTTTCTTTGCTAGGCTATCTCTTGTAGAACAGCAGTCTCCATGGTCTCCCATCCCAGAGTGGTGTGTCATGGGTCATGAATTATTCTTACATCTCCTAAAGTCAGTTCTCTGAGGGTCTCTGTCCTCAAGTCTCTTTCACTCTATGACCCCCTTTGTGCATCTTTTAATGATAGAACTGCACCAGGCCCTAATCTACCTAGACTTTCTAAATGTTCTCTACTCCATTGGCAAGAGTCATAAATATTATTAGTTTCCTAAATTTCTTGGCTTGTCGTGTTGCTTGGCTTTCTCCCCAGCCATTATAAACCCAAAATAGGGCTGCTGAAAAGTCTCATGGCTGCGGTACAAAGTAAACGTAAGCCTCCGGCGGAAAAGGAAGCTCTCATCTATTGACTGCTCTCTGTTTGATTATGTCTCTCCATCATTACTGATGACTTTGGGAAGAAGTAGCCTTTCAATAACCCAGGAAGCCTGTCAAGTACCCAAGTGTTCTTTAAGGAACCTTAGGACTGTATGAGCATCTCACGGATTCTCAACAGCCCCACATGGTTCTCTTTGAATCCACGGGCATTTATCTTGAAATGTCTTTCAGCCTAAGGAGCCCAAAGAGCACAAGAAATGAGGTGAGCAGCATAAAATTCAGAGACAGTGCTGGCCAGCCACAATACATTGCTTTGGGCTGCAAAGTAAATTTAAACTAAACCTCTTCTCTGTTCTCATCAGTTCTGTGGAAACTATACAACATTAATAGAATATGGTTAGCCCATGGTAGCTATAAATTCTAAGTGAATTGCTTTGCTTTGTGAATTGATATATATATATATATATATGGCAATATATATATTGCTCACTGCCATCGAGTCAATGTTGGCTTACAGGACTGAACTGCCCTCTGACTTTCCGAGCCCGTCACTTTTAGCAGAAGTAGAAAACCCACTCTTTCTCCCACAGAATGGGTTGGTATTTGGAATTGAGATCTTGTGGTTAGCAGCCCAACTCGTAACCACTAGGCCACCAGGGCTCTGTGAATTGCTACAGAAAAGTTCGTTCCTGATGACAGCAGTCTCCTTTAAAAATAATTCTAACTTGCTTCTTTGTGAGAGCAGTGATTGCTACAAAAGCAACTGTGTTGGCTAGTAAGTTATTGATCTCCATGTGAAAACCGCCCTTCGGATCGGCTTGCTATGAGTTGTGGGCAGGGTGGGGGGAGGCTTCTGGACCGTGCTCCATCACCTACAAATGACCTTCCCGTAGCCTCGCCGCAGTGGCAACTCCAGTGAGACTGCGAGGCAGAGGGAAGGAAAAGGAACTTGTCCTCTTGGCCTCACGCTCTGGGCCTATTAGCCAGTTCTTTCCAGAGACAGCAGCTGAGCTCTGATTGCCATTAGTCTCATCACAGGTCGCTTTAGGGCTGCAGTTCTCAACCTGTGGGTCGTGACCCCTCTAGGGGTCAATCGACCCTTTCACAGGGGTCTCTTAAGACCATCGGAAAACACATAAATATTTCACAATAGCTATAATTACATGTTGCTTTATGATTGATTACTATGCTTGAATTATGTTCAACGTGTGTCGATGAAAATACATCCCTCATATCTGATATTTACATTACGATGCATAACGGTAGCAAAATTACAGTAATGCAGTAGCAAGGAAAGTAATTTGTGGGTGGGTGGTCACCACCCAGGAGGAACTGTATGAAGGAGGTGCGGCATAAGGAAGGTTAAGAACCGCTGTTATAGAAGGGCATGACAAGCTGCTGGCCAGTGCCCTCAAACCTCATACAAAGTCTGAGTTTCAGGTTTCTGGATGCCCTTGTCTAAGCTACTAAATGTTAATCATTCCAACCAATGGTCCCCCTCAACCCATGCCTGGTCCAGTCCCAGGGTGGCATTTGCAATTGCCATCTCCCCCTGCTGTCATCCTCTGACATCAGCGCCCTTCTTTCTAGTTAGCAACATTGTACCTGGTTAGCAATTCTTTATATTAAATTCTCTCTGCTCAAATGGCTGGTGGGGTTCCCATCTTCTGATTGAAACGACTGATGCAGAAATGAATATAACACTCATTTCCATTTAAGCTTACATTTACCAAAGTATGACCTCATAAGTATTAATTGTGTAAAATGCTCTAAAAAATTAAAAAGGCCTTTGTGTTCCAAAAGGTTAGGAAAACAGCACATTATGACTCCCCCAAGGACCGTTACTGTGTAATTTAGTAATGAATAAATTAAATGCTTTATGAAGTCCTGCTGCTAAAATCCTATGTTTTTCCAACTTATTTCCACTTAGAACCTTTTTGTAGAGTTTCTACTAACCCCGTGGCACGACTGTTCAGCAGAGAACATTTCAGAGACTGTCACTGTTAGCTCCTCATCGTAGATTCATGGGATACTCTTGGCATATCATTTTATATTTGACCCAGGCAGATTACGTAACATCAATAATACCTAGAACTCTGCAGGCTAATGGCAGAGAATTTTTAATATTTTCAGATATTCAAAGAGAAATATTCTAAGTTCATGCAACATAATAATTGATATATGCATATGTAGGAGTGGGCATTGTGGCACAGTGGGTTAAGCACTGAACTGCTAAACGGCCATTCAAACCCAGAGAACATCAGGTATTCTCCCTGGAAGATGTGCAAGCTCAAGAGCCGCACACGACAGTCCTCCTCTATAGTTTCAGAGTTGCTATCAGGCAGAACTGACAGAAAGCTAGAGGGGTGAGTACAGCGGTTCTCGGCCTGTGGATCACAAGCCCTTCGGGGGTCAAACAACCCTTTTATAAAAGTATGAAATGAAAAAAAAAAGTATGAAATGCCCAAGTCGTAACGTTAGCAAAATTGCAGTTATGTAGTAATAACGAAAATAATTTTATGGTTGGGGGGGCACTACAACATAAGGAACTGCATTAAAGGGCTGCAGCATTAGCAAGGTCCAGAACCACTGGCTTTGTATATATATGTATAAGGGGCTTTAAAAAGTTCATTTAAAATTTCTACTACCCTTTCCTCTCCTTTTTCTATAGACTTTTAAACTTCCTCTCATGTATATAAGTGTGTAAAATAATCTAAAACATAACAATATTTGTTAAGTAAGTAATATTTGGTAAGTGGTAAAAGATTATTTCCTTGAAGTTACTTCTGTTAAACAGAATTTCAGAGTCAATACAACATATTGTAACCACATAATAATAATAAAAAAACTACTACTTGGAGCTCCAGGCCAGGGCTTATAAAGAACCTGTAGAAGAGTTGTATTTAAATGTTTTCTACATGTATTTATAACTATTAAAGTCGACATCTGAATATAGATAGAAGGTTATGTGTGCCTGGCTGCAGGTAAAAAACGAAAAGGTATTTGTGTAATTTCATAAATAGCACTGCTGCACAATGCTAAGGTTCCTTGCAGTTTAATCTGCACTCAATAAGATATCTGAAACGGAATCAGTTTTATCATTACCCTCTCACCACAAGAATCCCCTAATCGTTCAAACATATAAATAAACATGCAGAACTAGATATATACCAGGAAAATTGCATTATTTTTTCAGTACCTTGTGAAGTATTTTTTACCAAAGCAACACACTTTGTACTGTACTGTACTGTACTGGAGCCTCCTTTCAATAGTTCCCAGGTATGCAAATGTTTTGGTACACGGTATATGCAATTCGGTGAAACGTAAATCCCAGGGATAGTAGTAAAGATGTTTTTGGAACACCTACAAGGGGGCACGTGTGGAGCTAGAGTTGGTCACACAACATTTTAGATCATTACCTAAACAAAAAATAAAAACAAAGGAAATACCGGCAAACTTAGTATTAACTCCTCTCCCTGCCCCCATTTGACAGATGATAAAACTGAAATTCAGGAGTTTAAAATCTCTGCTGTACCCAATTTCAATTTGCTGAAGTTGGGATTTGAAAGCATAGTCTAACCTGTTGGTTTGGAAAACACCCCTTTTGTGACCCAATCCTGAATTCACAGGGATCTCTGAAATGGCAATTGATGTGGATACAGAGATGTTCCTCAGTCGTTCAAAGCTGGTTCAGACAATGTGCTTCTTTATCATTACTAGGAATAGTTTATTGGACTTTGTAATAAATCAAATCAGGACCATAAAGAAAACAAGATAAAACAAAATCCTCTTCACAAACACATCAAAAAAAAAAAAACAGTATATGTTTTACTCTAACTTGATCTTTGTTAGATGCGATCACATAAAATACTTCACCAATAGATATGACAAATGCACTTTATATTTCAATGTGTCAAACCATTTCAATGCTCTGAAACTATGTTGAAGCTGGCAGGCAAGCAGACTATATTAAATTTTTTCTCTGGAATCGACTTCAATTCCAGACTGAATTATTGGAATTTTAGTGACCCTAAAAAAGGCTGTCAGAAATGATATTCAGCACGGAGTTTTCAAATCTAATGCTCTATTACACATACTTCACATAAAATAATATAGTTTCAATATAAACAAACCAGTCAAAAACAACATTCTATTTGTTCTTGTAATTTTGTTCGCATTTTGATGTTGATTTGTCACAGCAGATTCTGAAATGTATTTGCCTCTTAAGAGAAAACACACAACCCATATTCTACAATTCAATATTTTGTTTATAGATACGATACAGTCATAATATTTGTCTAGAATGGGTAGGTTTGGGGTGGTGGTGGCTGCTGGTTTTTAGCATTTATTTGCTTTTTTCATTTTTAAGATTCATAAGCATAATAGACGGTTGGTTGATAGCTACGAGCAGGACAGGCGCTTCAGGGCTAGCCCTGTTTGTTCAGGAGGGGGCACAATCGGTATTTTTGGTTGCTGTTCTTTTTCACTAGAGAACAAGAACAATCGGCTTCAGTGGTTTCCATAATACAGAACCAGTTTGACTGGGTGTCCAAGTATCCATCACTGAATGGGTCGTGGTGCATTATCCTTCGCCGAGTCCTAAAAGAAGATGGGCCTCTTTCACTAGATGTCCTGAGGACAGGAATTTACAGGGTAATGCAAAGTTGAATTTATTCTATTTTCCTGCTGGGCATGGAGAGCTCTCCTTTAATCTGGGAGGGTATCTCCGAGACCACCTGGCCACTCCTCAGGACAAGCGGATTCTGCATCAGTGAGTGAGCTATCAGTACCCTGTTCCACACAAGGAACATGGAATTTCAAGAAGTCTTGATGGAAGAAAGTTGGGAATTAATACCGGAGGCCACTTTGACAAGTTTTAAACCCACCCCTTTCCACTTCCACAAGTTTTGCAGAGAATCGATTGTTCTCAAGCTGCGTGACACCAAGACTAGACATCTGCCTGATCTTTGGCCTGCTCAGCCCGGGGACAGGGAGAAGGAGTGAGGAGCAACCAGTGGGAAGGAATCCAGCTCAGGAAGAGCTCGGGGTCCACTGACAGATAGTTTCTAATCAACAGCGGGCAGCACCCAGCCAGCAGCCTCTCCCCTGAAAAAAGCCACCAGAGAGAATGATCAAACCGTGCCTGGGTCACCTACAATGATGTGACTGTCAAGGGGCTTCCAACCCCTTCCCTGGGGTCAAACCAAGGAGGAGCACAGGAGTTGCGCACACCCTGTGTTTCAGGTCGAGCGCCGTCAAACCACGAGTGGACTCATAATGTGACACGAGAAAGTCAACCTTGCCGAGTAGCATCCAGAACTGAAATCCTAGAGGGTCCTCGGTGATTCCTGATCCGCTAATATTTTTCCTGTGTGATCTGAGGCAAGTGGCCAAGGCTTTCTGTGCGTTCATTTGGAAGTCAGGAGATGGTGATCAGCCTCTTCGCACTCTTTTCTGGAACTAAAATGATCTTCCCAGAATATAAGATGACTATCAGTACACTGTGCTTCACCTAACACTGATTGGGTTGGGCTTTTGAGCTTAAGAAGCGAGCCTTTTTCTTGGTGCTAAAGCAGAGCTCCAGGGCAGGCTGTGTGCAGCACTGTCATTCCCCAAGTTTCAGAAGCTTCCAACTGAGTCATTACCAACATCAGAGATCTGATTATTTGTTTTCCACTTTATGTATCTCTTTATTCTAATTAACAATATGTCTTTGGTTCAAAGTCGTCCTGAAATCCTCACACTAGCCCAGAGTCCGCTCAGCCTGGCTTCCAACCCCAGGATGAACTCAAACTGAACTTAGAACTTGGATCTGAGGCAATCAGTTGGTATTTAGCAGCTGGAGCTGCACATCAAGTTCCTGTGTGCTCAAGGATGCTAGGCGGTCACCCCAAAGCAAGTGTATTCCATGGAAACATCCAACGATTTCAATGACCAGAGATATTGGTCAAAATAATTAATGAAAATTTTATTTAAAACGATGACAGAAACAATGCTCAGTGGTTAGAGGGGAAATGTTACAGAAGTCTTCCACCCTGAAAACACAGCTGAGCTGAAAACTAACAGCTTTCTTTTGAATTGCTGCCCATACCTAGGGGGCTAATTTTTCTACTCAAAGAGTAAACAAAGGGGAACAAAACATGTTTTCCCTCCTCTCAAAATAATGTCCACTGGCTTTAGAAAATTATATCCTACAAGGTTTTTTATAAATGTTTATAAAGGGGAATGAAAAGTTTATGTTATACTTAAAATGTCTAAGTATAGAATAGTGTCTTCAAAGAGGTCTTTGCGTTGGGTTTTCCTATCTCTAGAAGAGACTTTACTCACTTTTATGTGCCTGTGGTTGTCTTTTCTTCACGTGGTTCTTGTTATCTGCTCCCTCACCAACTCATGATCAGGTGCAGTTCAGATTCCTGAGATCCCCAGGATTGACAATGGTTGATGTGGGCAACTAGATCACCAGGCCTTTCTTCCTGGTCCATGCTAATCTGGACATTCTCCTGAAACCTGTCCCTCTTCCACTAACGGATATGTGATGACTGATGATGAGATGCATTGGCCAGGAATCGAACCTAGGTCTCCCAAATGGAGCCAAAATTCTACCTCTGAACTCCCACTGTCCTTGATTTCATTTAACTCTTCCATAGCCTGCATCAAAAGAGTCAGTACACCTTTGATAGCCAGGGTTCTAGGAAGAAGTAACAGACATGCCTCTCCATCTAAACTTCAGTCTTTCTAGGAACTCTAAGAGGAATACTCTGAAAAGTCATGTAAACTAGGAAACTAGGAAACTAGGAAAGGCCCATCAGTCTGATTTGTGTCATTATAAGACTTTCTTCTAAAGAACATGTGGCTTTTGTTTCCTGAATAAAGTTTTATTGATTTTATCTTAAGATACAAAGGATATGCTCAATGAAGGTTTGCCTTGTTAGCAAAGCATCCATAGTTATAATTCAAACTAACTCAAATTCAGGATTTATTAGCAATCACTGCTGCCTGGTAAAGAATTCCTGCTATTGCAGGGGGCTAGTTAACTGTATGCTCAGTCATTCCCACTAGCTGTTCTACAGGACATCGATGAGGCTCTCCATGATTGTAGACAGAGATCAAGCATCTCAGGAACCCGAAGCAGCAGGGCTAATCTAGCCTGTAAGTTTGCTACGGGATTGCTGAGTCAGGATCCACTCGATGGCATTGGATTTGATTTTAGGTTATTGCCCCTTCCAACTGGCCTCCAATATTACAGATTCATCTGTGATCATCTTGGACATTAATTAAAAGGTTGTTGGTTTTTTGATGTGGCTTAGCCATCCATGAAATCTGTTGAAATATTAGCCTAAAACAGGTACAAATAATCAATAAATAACTAGACACCATGTTTGGCACACGAGGGCAAAGTTCAGAATTGCACGTGATGCTTTGTGAATCACGGCAAACAGGAAAGGTAGACTGAAGAGAGGCACTGTAGGAATTCCTCTCTGTTTCTCACTCAACTTTGTCATCTTTAAAATGGAAAGGGAAGACTTTGGATCTTTTGAAGATGACAGAGTATAAAGCCTCTTGAAATAAATATATAGAGTGATAGATTGAATTGTCACTCAGTTACATATTTGATACGATTGTTGCCAAAAAATTATCTCCAAATTTAATAGATACAAATGTAATCCAATTTGCCTAGCTATCATGAGGAATCTCTAACCTGTATTTACCTTTCACAAACATACAGATTCCTGAAAACACATACAGAGTAATACATCATGTGCCTTCCCATGTCATGAACCACCTCTAGCTACATTCGTTGGATGGTTAATAAAATCTCAAACACCAGCAAAAGACTCAACCCCAGCTGATATGCTTACTGATTACATGCCAGATCTTCCTAAACAGAACTGTGTCTACAAAGGCAAATAAACTGAAGAAAATGGGTACCATATTTGTTTTAAATCTGTCCCGGGTGCAGAACATTCTCAATTGTCTGACAAATTGATTAAAATTGGTGCCACTAGAACTAAGTCACTGAAGAGTTTGTTTCTGTCACCATATTAACTGTGTCACGTAGCAATTGCACCTAATGAATCTAATGCCACTTAGGTCCTTGCACTGTGTTCGCTGAGAAACAGAAACTGAAGTGGTCCTGTGTTTAGTCCACAAGCCCACGCCACCATCTCAGTTGGGGCAAGCAGATCCCTGATGTTCCAGGCTGGCCTGTGGCTAAAATATTTGGAGTTCATGTTTTCTCTGGATGTAAGTTGTTTGTACTAAAATGCTGAGGCGCTTAAAAAATATAATACCAAAAAGAGCCACAGGAGAAATGTTTCATTTCTTTTAACAAGTTCACTGCAGGTAACCTTTCTACCACCCACTGCAATGTGGCTAGAGAAGAAGCGCAAATAAAACTACGGTCACCAATCCAGCAGCTTATGGTCTTCTCTGCATATGAACTGGAAGGGACTTCTCCAGAGCAGCAGGAGCACAGGAGAAAAACAAGAACAGGACTTTGAAAAACCACGACAGGGCATCAATCAAACTTTAGAATGACGCTGACGCCATGCCATCATACGCGACTCTACTTGAGGTTCCGGGGCCTTGCTGTGAGTGAAAGTGTGGAGCAGATCCTTCTCGTGGTGACTGAGATGGACTCACCATCCTCTCCGGTGGCACGGTCCATCTGCCACGCAGCTGGTACCCATTTGACATGGTTCTGTAGGGCGCCTCTGTTTTGTAGTTCTTGTTGAAGGCAGATTTCTATGGTTTGGGGGTAAACAGGAGTCCATCGACTTAAAGGGGCGCACACATACTGAGCAGTGTCCCCCCTGCCTCTGGACTCCTCGCTTGACCCCTTTCCTTGTTTCTACCACGCAGGAGCACAGCATTGATGCTCCAGGGCTGCGCCTCCCGTGGAGCTCAGAGGCGTCACCCAAAGCGAAGTCAGTTTTCGTCAAGGCGATTCTGATTCATTCTGACCCCGTCTGTGGGAGAAGACATCTGTGCTCCCTACAGTTTTCAACGGCTGGTGTATTTTGCTTGTTTTTCAGGCGGGTAGTAGATTGCCACACCTTTCCTCTGAAGCATCTCTGGGTGTTAACCCATTCAGTTAGCAGCCAAGCACATGAACTGTTGATATGACCCAGGAATTTCCATCCACAGAGTAAACCCTTGCTGAAATGATGTGAAAACAAATGGGGCCTTCCAAAAGCTTGTTTAAAAAAATGGAATTAAAAGAAATTTTCCCACAAATTTTTTGAAGTGCCTTTATATTACCATTATCCTGATTCCACCCACCAGTCACAAAAGAGTCTTTGAACAAAGCCATTCTTAGTGTCTACTTGCGCATGCTAGAACTAATCTCCAGGCAAAGCTCCTCTGGTCGCCTACTTCTCGTACCCATCACTGTCTGCACAGCCAAACCACTGTTCCTTCATGGCTGAGTAAGACTGATCTCAAAATAAAATGTTAAAGTCTAAAGGGGAAGCAATTAAAATTTCACAGTGCAAATAAATCTTACCAATCACTCTTTGGCCATATCTTCAAAGACACCATTTCTCTATAAATGATCATGACTATAAATTGTATTTAGCACCTTTTAACCCCAAGGACACAAAAGCTCGTGGAAGTCTAAACACACAGAATAAATTCAACTAAGCAATAACATCACTCAAGCAAACCAAGTGCTGGAATAAGACACAAAACCGAACAATGCTAAAGGTTGATGGCATGCTGACATGGGGGGATGGTTGAGCTGCCATGTCCGATGGCTTTCTGATGAGGTCTTTCAGGTCTGCATGAAGAGGAAATGCAGAAGAGGTTCTAGATGGTGAGAGCTCTCGAAAAGGTAGAAGACAGAGAATCTCTACTGGCCTAAGTCCAGTCCAGAAACTATGGCTCATTTCCTGAGTCAACTGAGCTGCTAGAGTCAATTGTGTTGGGGTTTTTTCTGAGAGTGATCTAGCCCAAAGACATGGGTGGAGGGGTTCTCTGTGCACTGGGGCTTGATTTACAGGACTGGTAATCCAGGCCCTTGGATCAGTTGCAAGTGCGACATTTCCAGTGGTACCAGAATGCTCACATACAGAACAGAACCTACCAATCCGCTCCCCTGAGGATCTCAGCCTGGGAAATGGCATAGGCAAGTTTTACACTGTTGCCCTACACTGTGGGGTGCCATAACTTTGAACGCACCTGCTGGCACACAGCAGCCACCAGGAGACAAGTAACTTAGGATCTTACATCTAGACACTGTTCTAAGTAGCATTTCTAATAGCAGATCTAGGATTAAAGATCCCATTCATAATATTTTAAAACATATTTTGAAAGCACATGAGTATATACTATCAGTGAACTCTTTGTGCCACATTTTTCTATCAGGCCCATTCTATTGTGAATCATTGTTCTTCATGCACTGCCCACTGAGCATATATTTTTGTTTAAGGCGCACCTGAAGTAGTAGAAGGGGTCTTTGGAGGGACATGAGGAGTCTACAGTAGGGGGCACAAGAACGAAGGCAACGTTCCAACATGGAGCGTGGCAATGACTGCCCAACACTTCTTGATGTGACTGAACCACTGATGGGGATGCTCTGTTCTCTCTAGCTCGATGGATCCATTTCAAAATAATAGGATACACCTGTGTTCTTTCTACGATATTATTTATTTTTTTAAATGAATTTCAGCACCTCTCTTTGAATTATACCTACTGACCACAGAGGTGTCACCACAATGCCCCTCAAAAGGGAAGAGGGTGAGACTTCATTTCAGATACTTTGCACATGTTTTCAGGAGCAACCAGTGCCTGGAAAATGTATCACGTGCTTCATTCAGGCGAGGGTCAGTGAAAGACCCTTTCTCAATAAGGCAGATGGATGCAATGACTCAGCAGTGACCTGAACCCTAATGACTGGGGGGCCCAGAGGAGAGCACCGGACTGACAGGGCTTCCTTCTGCTGTCCCCACGGTCGCTATGAGTCAGAACAGACTCATTGCACCCAACAACAACTACCATCCTCATATGACAAGTAAGAGCATTTTCATAACTAAAAGAAAATTTTTAAACCCGAGAAAAGCTCACCAAAGAGAATGCTTCACTTTGTAAACATGTAGCCGTTCTCAACCATTAGGTCTATGTGCACTCGCATGTGTATGTATATGAGCGGCAGTGCATGTGTGTGTGTACATGTATATGTATGTGTGTGGTGATGGTATATGTGGTACAATCAATCTAAATTTGACTGTGGTACAAACAAATCTAGAGTTTTGTTATTTCAGACCAAAGGATACATGATCAAATTGGGTAACTGCAAATACCACCTAAGTAGGAAAACTGTATTATAATGTTACTTTACTACTGACCCTAATAAAGAATTCAGTAAACCAGCAAAATTTATAAGTCGGGGTTATTTGAAGTTCAGCTGTGCATTATGTAATAATATGACATACATACATATATATTGAGGTGAATATTTACCTTTGAGCAGAATATTTTTGAGGGCTTAAAATTACCCATTGATTATTCACAGCCCAACAAAAAAAGGCTTCTCCTGGTGTCATGGTTTTTAAGCCTCTTCATGAGGTTATTTGGGGCACTGATTCAGAAAATTGCATTGGGATAGACTGCATCAGCTCTATTTCTTAGTTATGCTGTTCCATTATATTTTCAGTTACTAAGTTATACTAATTTATTAATTTGCCATCCTCCTAAAAATATACTAGTAAAATTCATCCCCACAAATTACAGGTTAAGACTAAAAAGGTAAGATATTTTTCAAAAATAATTATGCATTAAGGGACTTCCAAGGGAAGCTGTGTATAGATCCATGGTGGCTAGACAGTTACACCATGAGCTGCCAATCATAAGGTCCGTAGTTCGAGCCCACCAGTCATTCCGCTGCCTTTAAAAGATAAAATGGTTTGGAAAACCAAGCCAGTTCTTCCTTGTCCTATAAGGCCTCTATGAGTTAGCAGCTGAATTGTCGATTTGGCATGAGAGGTTGTGCAATCTAAACAGAGGCTACAAGTTGAATACAGCAATCTAGAAAGTAGCTTGAGAAGAAAATGGAAAAGGCAAAGGTCTGAGGGCAATTTAGAATGTTGACAATGTAAAACTTCATATTTGTTTTTTCATTTGTGTTTTCAAGGACTCAAGGCCCGGGCCATCCTTGGGGAATTCGCTCCTAGGAGAACAAGGGGGGCTGCTGAGGAGAGTTCAGGACTGTGCAGGGACCCTAGCAGTCTGCTTCCACAGTGACTGGCAGCAGCCAAAGATGCCTCCTCTCACAAACCGTTTATCTTAAAACTGTCAGACGGAACAATGAGCTCACCAGGCTGGAACGACCTGAAGAAAGTGACAGCGTCACCATAATGCAGAATTGCGTATGAGAAAACTGAGGCCCAAGGAGATTGAACCGCATGTCTGGGGCCACACTTTTCAATCATGGCACGGTCTGAGCTTGGAGCCTCATCTCATCAACAGTCTTGATTCCAAGGGATTCCTGCTGGGTCAGGGCTGAGCTGTGCTTCCTTGGATTTTCAACAGTGGGTTTTCCAGAGAAGACTACCAAAGTACCTCTGTGACATAAGTCTCCCCCTCATGGGTTAGCCGCAAAGTGCCTTAACCATCTGGATCACCCACGTGCTCACCGCAGTCTCACTCTGGTCCACAAGGCTGGTTCTTTCTCTCTCAAGCCTCGTCATTTAAGGAATGATAAAATAAACTGGAAGAGATAACTGCAACCGTGAACACTACAATCTAAGAATTGGCCAAATTCTGTTTTTTTTAGCTGAGTTAATGAATTATTTGCATAGTTTCCTTAACAATGACCAAAAAGTGACAGGTTTTGAGAAGACAGGTCTAGCAGGGGAAAAAGAACAAACGTCAGAATTTTAATGAGAAATCTTTCTCTTCTGAAAAACTTACTGGCATTCTACTACTACTCACGGCCACCGAGTTGATACCAACTCACAGCAATGCTAAGACGAAAAACGTCTGGTGTGGTGGTCATATACCTGTGCCAGTTTCATGATTGAGATGTAGGGGTGGAGTCTAGCCTGTTAATCTGGAGATAGCCATTGAGTATCCAATGAGGCCTCTATGTGGGCATGGCTTTCTGCTGAGACTTCTGGGAAATCTCACAATATTTCCCTTGTGGAGATGAGAGGCCATCTCCCCAGTTGTTGGGAGTCAGTCTCTGAGACAACAAACTATGGACAAGAAAAGATGGCAGCGTCCCAGGAGCTGGAGGAGAAGCCACATGGACTTACCCTGATGGAAACAGACCTCTGAAGCTTGAGAAGCCACGTGAAGAACCCTGCCAGCACTGAGTTGCTTCTAACACCACTGTTGATGGACTCTGAGCCTGAAAAGCGAGGTGCCATGGGGAGATCCCTGCCAGTACCGGGGCTCTGCACCCACCGACTTCATGAGTCGGAAGGAGACTTTATAGACTGGTATTGGGCATATGGGCTAATATTGGACTTATGACTTTGGACTGCACTGGGTTGTGATGTTTTCTCAATGTCCTATTTCTCTTGTATATAAACCTTCTCCTTATATACATATACATATCTATGAATTTGTTTCTCTAGTCTACCTGGACTAACACATCTGGGAATACAGAGCCCCACCTACTTTCCAAAAATCGGCTGGTGGCTTCGAACTGTTTACCTTGCAGTTAGCCACACAACCACTATAACCACTATAGCACCAGACACAGGGATCTCTAAAATAGCTCTCTGGCAAGGGATGTAGAAAAATACCACCCGAAGCTAACTGTCTCAGAGAAAAACAGAGAAAGGAAAGCTTCCCACAATGAAAACACAGAAGAAACCACGGCACACCACCTGTGCTATGCTGCTGACTGAGGCTGCAAACGCACACGTTGTGTATGTTAGATCCACACAGCGAGCGGGGATCCATTTCCCAACGCAGTACAGACAATAGCTATGCCTTCACATGATGCTTTATTTGTACCACGACTCACTGGTGCACCCCAATCCTGACTTTCTCTTGTCATCGTGTGGACCAGATACCTTTTCATCAAGAAGACCATGAAGTGGAGGATTTATGGCCCACACTGAAGTTCTTTCAGAGTTCTGTTTTCTCTGCAGAGGACGGAAAGAAAGGTGTGCATCTCACCAGGCAGCTCATTAGAGGGAGCAGCGAATGAGACACCACAGACTGTCAGGCCTATCACTGACTAAACATGCGTCATACAAACGTGGACTTGGCAAGAACCTTGGCTCTGCATTTGTCCTCCACCTGAATAATTAACTAGAACATGCTGCCTGCCGGCAGCACAGGGTATTCAATTCCCCAGATCAAATACAGAACACGTCCACAAAAACTCAGAATACACACACATACACATGTGTGTGTGCGCACACACACACACAGACACACGCACACTCGCACACATGCCTACTTTTCAGCCTCTCAGAGTAAGGAGTCCATTGCACAGCCTCCAACTTGATAGTGATTTACAACGATAGGACTATACACCAGACTAGTAAGGTTTTTAAATGTCACTTTGATGGTCATCTGGAACTTTGTGGGCTTAATGCCCAACATTTCCATTAACTACTTTTCTGCCAGCCTGAAATTTTAAAAAAAAGTAACACCATCACTCTACATGTTCACTTTTAAAATCCATGCTCACAATTACACATTCCAAGAGTCATACCCAGATTTGAAAGCTCTCAGCGCGGGACTGCGGCCCACTGGGATGGAGGTTCAATTCCAGCAGGAGCAAAGGCTGGGCCTCCTACTCCCACCACCAGAGGGCAGTGATGCCCCCCCCCAAAAAAAAACCAACAAAAAAGATCTCAGAAAAGCTGTATCCTAAATGATAGACATAATATTAACTATATGATACCATGGTTAAAAAGAAAAGTCAAAATGGGGTCTGAAAGTTTAGAGCACAAAATAAGCTGTTACAATTAACTTATGCACTCCAAGGAAATTAATATTCATATCAATTCATATCTCTACATTAACCAATGGGACCTGATAAAAGGTATGGCCAGTAGTATACAGGAAAGGTCAGAGATTTGAAAATGCAACTCGTAAATGGCCATTGCTACACTGTTATTTTTATCATATGTAACCACAGAGAAAAAACTATTTTATACTAAGCAAATATAAAAATGTACTGCCCTATGGTCATGTTCTGCCCTCTCGTATTCCATAAAGAGCCTTGGTAGCCCCTTGCTTAAGTGCTCTATTGTTCCGTGAAAGGCTAGTGGTGTGAATCCAGCAGGTGTCCCCCAGAAGCAAGATGGGGCAGTTTGCCTCCATCAAGATGATTGCCTGAGAAATCTTCTGGGGCAGTTCTACTCTCCTGCAGGATTGGTTTGAGTCACAATCAACTCCATGGGAATGGGTAGCTTTTTATTTGAAGTCATTGTTTCCTGCCCATATAGTGTGTGCAAAGAAAATAGAAAATCTTTATTAACTTGATTGTAAGTTATAATTAGGAATGAAAATAATTTTCTTCTCCAAAAATGTGATTTAAAAGGAGAGTTGTCTCATTTGGCAAGCTATGGGGCAATTTGTTGAACTCCATCCCTCTCCTCTGCTTCAAATCTTTCTCTTATCGGTAGCCATATTTCAGACTCCTGTGAAATATGGCAATTCATGCTGATGGCAAATCCAGTGGTTTCCAAAAGGGTCATCATAAGTTTCATTGAAATATGAAGACAACTATGAATTTAAACACATTCTTTATGTGCAAAGTCCGTGAGCACACTGGGGATTTTATTAAAACATATTCTTACTGCAAAGATAACTGATTTTTGTTGATATGCTAAGCTTCCATTAAAAGTACTTTAAAACACATTTTCAGAATTCACTAAGACAGCCTAATCTCTTTTCTTGGAGAATATATTTATATGTGCATGATGCTTCAATAATAACTACATCACCCATCTTGTATCTCTTCTAACAATTACTAGTATGAACACCACACTCCGGGTTTCTTCTAAATTTGTCTCATTAAAACAAAAAACACAACATGTTAAATCAAAGGCCTACTTTAAAAGAGTTAACCAAATATAAGTGAATTGCCAATTAGTGTTCTTGATAAACAAAAATCTATTTTAAAAATTGCATTGCAGTGAAGTGAGGTCCTTACTACTTTCTTATATGAATGCAATCACTTCCAGGGAACTCATTATCTTATTTTGTTCCCTGCTTCCTGATAATTGTAATATTGTGAGACAAATGTCTCACATCAAATTATTAAATTTGGCTTACCTCATTTCTATAAGAAAGTTAAGTTTGAAATCTCTATTTTTTTAAATGGAACAAGACTTTATGTAATTTCATCCATGCTCGTGCATCTTGAATATTTTTTGCCACTCTTATCAAAATTTAAATTGAAAACACTTGGCTTTGTCCCTCGCTTGGACCTAGATCCAACTGCCAGTTGACCATTATTGAGACAAGTAAAATTGAGGGCCTGGCCCCATCCCTGGTACTCTATTTTCATGTAATGCTAGAATCCTTGGGTGATGCCTTGGAGATTAGTACAGGAAGTGAAGGGACAAACCTCTGCACTTTCTCTAACTCCTACAATAACCCCAGATGAATGCATGTATCCACCAGGCCGTACTAGTAAGAGGCTGTACCATCAGGTAGGTGAAGAGATGAAGAAATTACATTTCATTTTTTAAAAAGGTTGAGTGAATAAGATGCGAAGTATTCCTAGGTCAAATTCTAGAATACATTTCAAATCTGAAGAGCAGGCACTTGGTACAAAATGGTATAAGGATTTACGAGTCCACATTTCAGAGACTATATATGGCAGCATTTATTTGGTTTGCATCTTAATAGTACTGATGGATGAAATCCTACCACTTATTTCCGCCCCCCCCCCCCGAAATCCCTGATTTATTTATGGAGTCGCATCCTAATACCTGCAGTGGAGGCAATTTCGACTTATAGCAACCGAATAAGACACAGAAGAAGTCTTCCATGGGGTTTCTGAGGATCGAAACCTGTGTGGGAGCAGATGGCCTTGGGGAGTGACCGGGGGACTTGAACTACTTATCTTCCATTAGAAACCCAACACTTAACCCACTGCACAACCAGGACATCTAACAAGCATTCTAAGTCGATAGCTCACCTTAGCGAGAGGAGTCCTAATAGCAATTAGCTGCACCCTAATTATAAATCACCATCCTGGTAACAGAACTACAGGAGAAGCAGACTCTGCCAGAACAATGCGGTGCTTTTATGCACTGATCCTATGGAAATTATCCCAGAGCATAGCACCCTGGTGTGCCTGGGAGTTGCCTCTATCCCATCAGGAAACCATCCGCATTCTAGAACTCTACCTACATTTACAGACTAGAGGGGAAAAGAACCCTCTTTTTTCAACACTTTAACTATTTAGGGACCCAAAGAAATAGGATTGCCCCATTGAAACTGGGAAAGGTGTGCACATCAACAGAAATCCAAAACAAAGCAACATATCAATTACATATTAATGGACAAAAGGAGACGTAGCCATGTCAAGAACAAAGGATCAAAACCAATCCACCCACCCAAAAAATGAACAAGGGTAATTACTAACACATACGAAGAGGGAAACAGTGGTAGACATACAGACTGTATAGCATCACAAAGGGTGACAGACACAATGTGACATGCACCGTCATCAAGATGAAAGACTTGGTTTGAAACGTGGTGTTGTTAGCAGCTCTGGAGTCTGTGCCCACTTATGAGCCCCCTCCCTACAACAGAACAAAACACGGCCGGGTCCTGTGTGAGGGTGGCTGTCTCAGACCTGGTCTTATGCTTGAGTTTGTTTACAGCAACTCTGTGCATCTGTCCTGTCAAGGGTCCTCTTTTTGGTTGCCCCTCTGTTACCAAACATCATGCTCAGTTCCAGGGACTCAGTTTTGTCCTGTTAACATGTCCTCAGCACGTGTGACGAAGTCACACATGAAACCATCAGGGCTTCTGAGGAGCTGTCTGGCTTTAGTTCTTCCAAGACAGAGTGGCATGTTCTTTTGAAGATCCAATGGCATAGGAGGCAGTCCATGGGCTCTAACCAGAAGACTGGCAGCCTCGGAAGCTACCAGGGAAGTTCTACCCTGTCCAAGTGAGTGAGTCTGCGGTGTCAGGAACAAATTGGTGGCAACGAGTTTTTGAGAAATTGGTTTTAAGAGTTTAAAACTTAGCAAACAAAAAGGAAGAAAATGAATTGGATCCATTAAGTGAAGTAAAAAGACAAACAAGAAAAACATTATCAGGTAATATCCTCATTTGAAAATGTCATGAGGAAAATCATGAAAATGGATCAAGAAGACATAATCTCCACTGTCATGAATCTCAAAGAAAATAAGGCATGAAACATACAAGGGCAGTGGAAAGAGTACTTCATTCAAAGCCTCCAAAGAGCTTTTCCCTGTTATCCTACGATAAGACAAATACTCATACCTACACAAGAAAAAGTTTTACTTGTTACTTGCTAAGGTTTAAATTATTATTAGAATGCAAAGAAAAAGATTGTGAAAATACACAGCACACATGGATTTTCTTTCACATATACACATGAAAATATTATTTCTCTGCGACTGGTTTATCAAGCGGCTCCTTACCTCACAAAGCTACATAAATAAGGTCTCTAATTTTGGCAGAGTTGAAGAAAACTATACATTATTTTTTTTAAATGCAATGACATAGCCCACCCTGTCTACATGTCTACAGCTTTCTGAAGTGCTGCAGAAGAGAAAGCATAATAACCTTATCCCGGGAGTGTGGGGGGAGCATGTTTATAAAATATGCCGAGAGACAATATGCTTTCTACTCCTAGGAGACTGTGGGTAAATCTTTTTTATGAGTGCATTATGAGGTGAATAATTAACACTTCCAACTGAAAGTTGACTGCCATCATAATGTTTAGTCAATGAATTGTTACAGCTGAGTTTTAACTCATAGGAAAGTAACTATAATACTTTCAATCGGAATAATACTTCAACATAAATCTAAAATAAAAGATAATGAATTCTATTTGAAACATCTTCTCACATACCCGTGTTGGTGGCTGCATCTTACTGTATTAAAAAAAGTAACAATATCAGCATAAAATGTCTTTTTACAAGAAAAATTGCACACTTAATATTTTAATAGTTTGGTTTCAGTGGCATAAATCTGCTGGGAAAAAAAGGGACTCTGCCTGCATTAAAGATCCACAAACCTTTTGGTTTAATCACACGACTGGCCCACTGGGGCCAGTATGGATGAATCATTCTATAAGAAGGGAGAATAGATTATCCCATGTAAATGGGCAGATCAGGCATTCTAGTGAGTTTCATCAGAATGACCAATGAATCCTTTCCTTCTAGATGAGACTTCCAGGCTGTGTGTGGGGTGGGGGAGAAGGTTGCGTGACGCCATAATTAGCTAACTGCTGACTCTGAGTAAAGAAGTCCTCTTTCCCTTCTTGAGAAATACACTTCAGATCTTTACTTTCTAAATCTATAATCTGAGAGGCTAAAAGTAGGAAATAATTTCAATAATTTCAATAATCAGAAGAAGCTCTCCTGTCCATAAAAGACTAGTTTGCATTTAAAGTTGCTTTTTTGTTTGTTTTTACCTTTTTTCACATCACTGGAAAGCATTATAGTGTAAGAATTAAGGGTTTTTTTCAGATGAGAATTATGTCAGGCCTTGTTATCAAAGGAAGAGGTACAGAAGAAGACACAACATTCATGTTTGCCCCTTTGGCCTTTTCTTCAGCCAAGAATGTTGGGAAGATTCCACCGCAGAGCCCTGTGAAAGCCTCCTGGGTGAGAACAACCTTGGCTTTATGGCCTCAGAGGCACCTTGACCGTGTCAGTTTCTGTATCTTTTTTTTTTTCAGTTTCTGTATCTTATGCCAAAGCCATTACCATCAAGATGATTCAACTGCTTTCCCAGCACTGCAATAACAGGGATCATCCCAAGAAAGAAGCACTGTGCTTTTGAGGTACATCTGTTTACTAGGCATCATCTCTTCTGAGGGCAAAGTTTCCCTCTATACTTATATCCTTCTGCACCATCATCAGGTTCACTCACAAAAGACCAGTTATTACTTCCCAAGAGTCTCCCCTCTTTCCTGCCCATCTCTTTTGCACACAAATGTTTTTAACATCTGAGAAAATATTCACCCAATGAGTCCTAGAAATATCAAGGTTCAGACAGAGCTTCGCGAGGCAACCTTACCCAGAGACAACTCCTAGAGAATATCAAGGAATCTTTTCTTAAAATGGTTCTTTATCATCTCACCTTTTTTAAAGCTTTCTTATGAGTAAAATAGATTAAAAACCTCAATCAGAAAGAGAGAATAAAATGCTAAAAACTAGAAAAAAATGAAAATGGATCCATTGAGAGAGAGGTGTTAAATTTTAACCTCACTGCATCAGCAATAATATATTCCCCAATGTCATCTGCATGATTGCAAGGCTAGACACATCCTGGGTCTATAATCAGAGGGGATTCACCAGTGACTTTTGGACATACATGTGAGAAATTTTCCTGAAATCAAGACATTCATCTGACTGGTCTCCCAATGGACTTACCATTACTGAAGGAGGATTCCAGTACATAAGATAGAGAAAATCCCAAGACAGTCTCACTATGACTGGACATAAGTCACAGCTTTCCCTTTTGCTTAAGTAATTTAATGACAACCTAAATGCTACCCACCAAACCCACTGCCACCAGGATGGTTCTTATTCACTCACAGTGCCCCTGTAGGAACTGCTCTCTCCCTCAGGTTTCCAAGGCAGCACATCCTTTCAGGATCACAGGTGGCCACATCTTTCTCTTATAGAGTAGATGGTGGAGTAACCCACTAGGCCACCAGGGGTCCTACCTTAAAGCTAGCCATACTCAATTCAATACAGGTTACGGTCGAATCTGTTTAGAAGCAGATGGACAAAATGCTTTGGGTGGTGAGATGATGACTTTGAAGACACCTACTTTTGGGGTCGTACTTTCACTGGTGCTTTTCATATTTGTTAGAAGTGGTCAAAGAAATGGCAAATCGCCAAGTGTATCTGAAGCAGAAGTTTCCATTCTTGCATTATTTAAGGGTCAAGGGAAAGGCTGTGTTGACACCAGTTCTTAAATCTTTCAGAGAGATTCTGATCTAATGACTCTGGGGAGGGATGAGACGAAAGTATCGGGGTACATCCTCACATTTGAGGACCCACTAGAACTCTGTGTTCCAAAATGTTCTGAATGGCTGCACACCCACCATTGAACTCCTCGGGACCTGCTAAGGCCTTCAAGAAGTCCCTACATTTTAAACAGGGAGATTTTCTCTAAGAATAGCTAGTGAATTAAAAAAAAAAAGATTTGGAAGGAAAGTATAGTTTGCTTGAAATGTCACCTATTCCTCTTCTTTTTATCCTACTTCCCTTGAATGCGAAAGAGTCCCAGTACCCTCCTTTCTAGACACCAGTGAATGTAAGAGACCGAAGAATACTGCTACGAAGTATAGGTCAGGGCCTGGACAGGCTCACCACCCTCACAGTTCAAAGAGACAACTCCCTTTTCCTCTTTCTGGAGGTTGTCAATGCAGTTACTACATGAAGTTATGTCCACTTGGACCTGGCGTCATTTGGCCATGTAACAAAAATTGCCACATTTCATGATCCCCAGCCTCATAAGATTATATAAACAGTTCATCTCATTCACACCTATCAAAGGGTGTAGGCAAAGTCATTTTGAATAACAGCTGCAATTTAGAAGTATTGAATGCCGTGTACTGAGCTAAATGTTTAAATACATCAGGGCTTTTAAACCTCACCACAGCTCTCGAAGGTAGGCATCATTATTTGATTTTATACCACAGAATCAGATTCAGAAAAATGCAGCAGGAAGGCAAAAGTTAGAAGAGCAGTAAGTGACAGAATGGGAATATTAAACGCAGGTCAGATCTAAAGTCAAGGTTTCAAACCACTACTACTGTGTGTTAACACAAGTGACACGCCGCATTATACAGCAACTTGCAAAGCAGGCAGTCTCCAGGCACATATATCAGCGTGTTTCTTAGGTGCAGTGTGTGTGTGTGTGTGTGTGTGTGTGTGTGTGTGTGAGTGTGTACCTGCAGGTACGTGTTCTGTTGGTCTGAGCACGTCACATATCATTACTGCAGGTCCTGAGAAGTCATCTCCTATCCAACTCCTTATGTGGGGTTTCCTGTGAAAGTCTGTATCATGCAATTTTTTTAAATAAAACCATTCACTATTACATCCTAAACTTTACAAAATAAGGTTTACAGGATAAGATCTTAAAGTCACCAGAAAACATTCCACAGGATTGCAAAAACAAAACAAAAATTTATACTCAAGAGCCTGGAACATTCCTGTAAGCTGATTTTATAAAAAGTTTTCAGGAAAAGTTTTTAAAAATAAAGTCTATGTGGCCTTCCGAGTCTTATCAACTTTAACTTTTTGTTGTCTGTTCTTAAGCAACTCTAGTCAAATGCACCTTTCCTCGGGCAGGGGACCTTGTTTCAGAGCAGAGCCTCATTCTGTGTCCCTCCCACAGCTAAATTTCCAGAAATCGACCACCATGACTCTTTTCCGAGGTGCCTCTGGGTAGACTCAAACTGCTAACTTTTCTGTGGCAGCTAACAAAGGTAGCTTTCCATTTGCTAACCCTGCTTCATATTAACTAATTCTTCTTGGTTTCCACAGCAAACAATTCGAGATTTTCCCACAGAAGTGATTAAAGGACACAAATGAGAATTCTAGGTTCGTGTTTGGTTTAGTTTTGAAGGTTTCGAGTCGGCTATGTTCCAACGCTTATTGTGCTCCGCTAAATTCCCCTGGGCCCTCCACAAACCAGTCACTCAGCAAGAGGCACCAAGTGCCAACTGTGTTTATAGCCCAGGTCTCCATTCTATGGGCGCTCTCACACTGCTTATTTCTGGCTTACATGACCAACCATTGGGGACAATTGATCTTCTGATAAATCTTTAAAGGGAAATCATTGCGAGTTTGGCCTTTCAGGGAAAAAATCCTATAAATCAGCCAAAGGTAGCAATGAAAGTTTGCTCTCTGGAGCATTCCGTTTTGCTAGCACCAAAATAACCCCGAATGCACACTTGTGCCTAAGGATCATCACACAGAGAGGCTCGATATAAATTGATTCTGGGACAACCCCCACCCCCACCCCAAACTTCAAAGCAGTGGTTTCCCTGATCCAGGACATAAGAGAGCCAAACGCTGTCCAGTTCTGAGGAATAAAGTGGGGGAGACATTGAGGTTGCATAAGGGTCTCAATTAATCCTGGATAGTGACCATTTCAGTTCTGCTTAAACTACAGATGGACAGAGGGTTAAATCTAAGGGGTCTAAGGAGCTGGAGCAACCCTCTTCCTCGGGCTGAGGTTTGAGGTTTTAAAAGGTGCTGGAGGTGGGGGCCAGGCTCTTCCTTCTCACTTGGCAAAGTAGGAAAAGTCTCTGTTTACACAAAATAATCTCTTTGCAGTCTGTGGGAACTCCTCCTCCAGCCATACAAGGTGGTGAACTAAAATTAGAGCTGGGACAGCTCCCCTTGCGCGCCTCAGCACCTCAGACACTTTAGTACTGGAGAACTGACTGGCACAAAGGCCCGGCTTCCTTTTCCCTCTTTGAAACCAGGCAGATATTTCAACTCTACAGGCTGCCTACATTGGCGACTTGGCATGGCTATTTTTAAAGTTCTGAGGCGATAGTAGTGATTTCTCATCGATTGTTTGCAGAGTGTGTTCCAGAGAACACTAGTCCCTTTGGTGTAAAGCTCTGAGACAAAAAGAGTTCCTGGGACTAACGTATTTGGCTGTTTTGTTTGAGTTCAAGTATATATATATATTTTGCTGGAGCTCTGGTGGAGATGCCACATATCACAACTCCCGGTATTAACATTGCAAGGTATATTAGCTTATTACCAAGCTTATTGATGCATTTTGTTTTGTATTTTTTTAAAGAAAAGGTCTTTTCCATTTTTTAACCTACCACTTCCCAAACTACCTCACCCCCTTTTCAAATAGCAACTATTACAGCCTCTGCAAAACACTTTGGGAAAACTGCTGACATTATGATATCAAATGCAGGTGACAAGAAGCGTATCATCCCTTTCTTAAGGAGCTTGTATAGAATAAGAATAAGGTGGAAACACAGGAACGCTCCTTTCAAAGTTACCAGATGGGTTCCTGGTTTGCAGCTTCATTTCTTGGAAGCTGTGCCCATGGGGTCATCCTGACTCACGCAACGTAAGATGACTGCCTCTTGACCGTGATGGAATGTCAGTAGACTACATCAAGTTTTTCCTTGAAGTTTTTGCCTACGTCCCTTCCTCACTTCAAATATTTACCCCTGCCACTCAAAGTCTCCGAGGCGAGTTAAAATTCCATTCTCTTCTAACTGACCGCTTTAGCTTTCATTGATTTTGCCCTTCTCTGAATATCTTGTTGGCTGTACTCATTGTGGCACTTAATTGTATAGTTTTCCCGCGTGATATAGCTATTAATATATTTCATCACCATTCTTTGGTCAGTTTTTCTCAAGGTGGGGGTTTAAGCGGCGCTTGGATTCTGAAAGCTATGCCCCCAGTATTTCAAACACTATTAGGGTTTTCCATGGGGAAAGGTTTCCGTAGAGCTTCTCGTCTAAGACAGACTAGAAAGGAAGATAGGCTGATCAAAGTCATGAAAAAAGTAAGTGGTGAAAACTTTATGACACACTCTCTGATCTAGAGGAAGGTGAAAAGCCCCTCTGGGTGGAAGGCTTGCAAAATGCAACCGGTGAAGAGCTGCCTCCTCAAAGTATATCAGCCTTAGTGACGTGGAGGGAGTCGAGTGGTAGGGACATCTCTTTGATTGATGTGGCTCGAATCAAAAGAGAAGAAATAGATACAAAGACCCATTCATAATCCAGGAATGTATCAAGGCTGGGTCTCGGCATGACTCAACGGAATCTAAGCATTTTGAATTAGAAAGATATTTGATCTACTACCCTGTGAATGATATACTGAAGAGAAACAGCCTTGCATTCACCATCAACGGGAACATTTCAACGACTATCCTGATATACAACATTGTCAGTGAGAGGGAAATGTCCATATTCCTATAAGGAAGGCAAGTCAATACAACTATTATTTATTTTTACAGACAACAACCAATGCTAAAAATGAAGAAATTATGACTTTTACCAACTTCTGTCATCTTCCATTGATCAAATATTCTACCTAGTCATAAATGGTGATTGACCTGAGAAAGCTGGAAACAATGAAGGATTGTTATCTGTAAAGTAGGACTTAGAGATAGAAAAGATGCCATGATACAACTTGGGTGACCAAAAATTTATTTCTTACAAATTCCTTTTTTTCCCCAACCATATAAACAGGGCTGCAAAAAGTAAATGGAAAAATTTCATTACCTACAACTCCATTTTCAACAAACTTTTTTAAGTCCCTTACACAGGAGGACTTTGCCCGATAGAGCATTTATGATTCAAAAAGAGGCTACATTTGTACAGCAAGATGATGGAGAAACCAATGTCCAGCAAAGAAATCATCAAGCACACATATGAAAGTTCACATTGAGCCTGAAGAAAATTAAAGAAACCCCAAAGAGCCAGTGTATAGCCTTGAAAACATCCCACTTGAATTCAAAGACTCTCAAGAACAATTTGATATCCTACACACAAATGACCAAAGACCAAGAAACTTCAAGGTCATGTGAGTTGTGAGATGACACCAAGAATGTCATACATAAAGAAAGTGAGAGATGATTAAGAAGACAAGAAACAGAAAATGGATATCAGAGGAGATTCTGAAACTTGTTTCTGAACAATAGAAAAGCTGAAGTGAATGAAATAAATGGATGAAGGGAGACATACCGTTTAGTGTAAGAAATGAAAAAGAAATTATCAAGGGTTCATGAGGGAGGGAGAAAATTAAAAGCTGATACCAAGGGTTCAAGTTGAATGAAAATGTCTTGAAAATTATGAGGCAACAAATGTACAAATGTGCTTGACACAATGGGTGGATGTATGAATTGTGATGAGTAGTATGAGCTCCCCCCCAAAATGATTTAATTTAAAAAGAGTGGAATAAAAGATTTCAAGGGATAACTCAAAAAAAAAAGAAAGAAAGTAAAGTGTTATCATGACATGTGCAAAGATCTGGAGTTGGAAAACCAGAAGGGAACAATAAAATCTGCCTACATCAAGATGAAAGAACTGAAATTTAAAAAATTATGTGGACTAAAGGTGCAAAACATTTACTCTCACAGGAAACATTCAAAGAAGAGGAAAAGAATACAGAGTGACTGTAACAAGAAGAATTAGGGTACTGATGAGTCATTTCAGGAGCTTGCATATGATCAAGCACCAGTGATACTGATGGAAGAAGTCTGAGGGCACAGACTACGCTGGTGGAAGACAAGCCTCCAGGAAATGTCAGACTACCAACAGAGACATTTCAGAAAACTGATGCCATGCTAAATGTATGTCAAGAAATTTAGAAAACAACTATTTGCCAACTAACTGGAAGATATCTGTATCTGTATCTATCCCAAAGAAAATTGATTCAACAGAATGTATTTTAAAATGATCAGAAAATATCATGACTATCCTACATAAGTGAAAAGGAGCCCTCCTCTTCAAGAATGTTTCACCACTACATTGACAGGGGGAATTGTTCAGAAATTCAAGTCAGATCCACAAGAGGAATAAAGGATATCATGGTGCATGTTAGACAGATCTGGGCTAAAAGCAGACAATATCAAAAAGATTTTTGCCTTTATCTCATTGATAATGCAAAGACTATGTGGATTTTAATAAATCTCAGATAGCATTGTGAAGAGGTGGGATTTCACAAAGCTTAATTGTACTTGCATAGAATCTGTACATAGACCAAGAGGTGCTATTTTGAGGGGGTAAAAGGTATTTTCCAGAGTGATTAAAATCAGAAAAGGAATATACCACAGTCGTATCCTTTCACCATGCTATTCAATCTCTATATTGATCAAATAATCTGAGAAACAGAGCTCTGAAGGAGTGAAGGAAGATTCATTTTTAACCTGTGATAAACAGAGGCTACAGTCTTTCTGAAAATGAAAAAAATTTGGACTTACTAATGAAAATGAAAGCCTTCATTAAAGGTTACACATCAACCTAAAGAAAACAGCAGTTCTCATAATGGAAGCATTAAGCAATACCAAGATGAAGAAAAGTTTAAAGTTGCAAGCATTTCATTTTACTTGAATTCACAAACATTCACAAATACCCATTGAACCTACTGCCCACAAGTCAAGTCCAATTCACAATGACCCTTTAGGAAAGAGTAGATCTACAATCTAAGGTTTATAAGACTGCAAATCTTTACAGCCTCATTTTTCTCCCATTGAGAAGCCAATGAATTTGAACTGCTGTCCTCATGATTAGTAACCCACTATGCACCAGGACTCCTGCTCATGAGTACAGCAACTAAGAAGTCAAATTATATATTACATTGCTTCAAAAGACCTCTTTAAAAATGTTAAATATGTGTTACCTTGAAGATTTCAGGTGCACATCACCCAATACATGGTGAATTTCAATCATCTCATAAGCATGTCAAAATTAGACAATAAAGAAGGAAGGGTGAACAAGAACTGTTGACTGAGAAGTACACAGTCAAGATGTCCATAAGAAGTAGGGAATTCTTAATAATGTGTTTATATAAATGCAAATGCAACAAGGAAGCAGATGAACTTTAGGCTTCTACTTAAATCTTACCTTGATATAAGAAGGACTTGTTCCATTCCTGACAAGATTGCTGAAGACTAAACCGACGCATAAGCAAATATGGTGAAGAAAGCTGATGGTGTCTGGCTATTATAAGATATAGTGTCTGGGGTCTTAAAAGCTTGTAGTCAAACAGGTGGCCATCTATCAGGGAAGCAACAAAGCCCACATGGAAGAAGCAACCAGCCTGTGTGATCATGAGGTGTTGATGGAAAAAGATATCAGAATTTCAAAAACAAGAAACCAAATTGATGTGAAGGGGAGTGGATCTAGTAGAGACCCAATACCCACCTGCAAATTAATTGGACAGTCCATCTCAGAAGGGTCACATGGAAGGGATGATAAATCTATGGTGTGGTATAGCACTGATTAAGCACATAAATATTCTCTAGTTATTTAATAGTTCCTTCCCTTACTATTATTATTTTTATTTTTTTACCTCATTAACTGTGTTAGACTTGATAGGTATATTGTTATAATTAGGATATATTCAATACATGAAAACCAAGACAGATAACCCTCTAGAACATTAACATGAGTAATGGTTCCCTGAGGGAACAGGAAGTGAGAGGATGAGGGGGGAAATGGGAGGAGCTAACAGCACCAATGGCTGTATAACGCCACTCAAGGTGAGTGAACAACAAAATTGTACATAAAAAGTATATATTGGATAGTGTAAGATGTGGCAAAAAATAAACAGATAAAACAAGGGTTCCTTGAGGGTAGGAAGGGATAGAGGAGATAAAGGTAGCCTGATGTCAAGGATTTCAAGAAGAAAGAAAACGTTTTGAAACTGACTGGGAAAGCAATTGTACAACAATGCTTTTTGTGATTGAATATGGAATGCTATGATATCTGTAAGAGCTCCCAATAAAATGATTTAAAAGATAAAAGAAGTGAGACTATATCTTACATACTTTGGACATGTTATCAGGAGGCACCAATCACTGGAGAAGGGTCTCATACTTAGTAGCATGAGAAAAAAAAGAGGAGAACTCTCAGTTGACACAGGGACAGCAACAATGAGGTCAAACATAGACATGATTCTGAGATCTATATAGGACCAGGCATGGTTTCCTTCTGTTAGACACCAGGTCACCAGTCCTTAGGACCAACCTGGCAGCACCTGACAACAATGTATTGATGCGGGGGGGGGGTAGGGGGCAAGCAAAACACAATGTATTGGGGGCTTCCTTTACAATACTTTTAAATGCCAAGTTTGACTACATTCCAGTCAAAAAATGTTTTGTATGTATACCCTGTTTCCCCAGGAAAACATATGTAAGTTTCTGGTGTAGAGGAAACTATGTTTTAGGGTTTCAAAAGAAACCTTTGTTGGCATAGAGACCTACGGACAAAGGCAGACTATCAGCCTGAATAACTGAAAGAAACAGCACAATTCAAGGATTCAAGGTAGTGAACCTTGAAAATACATGTATATATGAAGTGTGTGTATGTGAGAGAGTGTTCCACTTTAGAAGGAGGAAAACATAGTAATCAAAGAAAAGCATTTTCTGTATAAATAACTATGTCTCCCCTCACCAAAGAACAGTACTTCAAATAACCCTTCAATGACTGTAGAGCAAAAGAAACGAAAGCATTCTCCAAGTATCTCAAATGTCAATGTGCATGCACAATTACTACTACAGGCAAATTGGAGTTTGGTACTCACAGAAAAAGTAGGCATCACCAGTAAAATAACAGTTATGTGTATATATTTGGGAGTGTGATTCCAGAAGACTCATATAATTCATTGGAAATATTGGTTTAAGAGAATCTGAATTTTTCAGATATTAGAATTTAATTAACTCTATGAAAGAAGTCTTAGTCCAAAATTACTGACTTTCCCAATGTTACTAGTTCCGGAAACATAAGAAATGTAACCCTGCATATATCCCTGTCAACAAGGATTTTTTTTCTGATTTTTATCTGAGTTCAAGTAGGAAATAAGTGTTTAAAAATAATAATTTGCTCTCTCATTTCTACTACCTCATGCTAACTATAAATAAAAGTTTTATTATCTTAATATTATTTCATTCAAAAATATGCTCTAATAAACTGTCAAAAGAGTGGTTCTCAACCTGTGGGTTGCAACCCTTTTGCAGTCAAATGACCCTTTCATAACAGTAGGAAATGCCTAATTCATAATAGTAGCAAAATTGCAGTGATGAAGCAGCAATGGAAATGTCTGTGGTTGGGGCGGGGGGGTGGGGTGGGGGAGGTCACCACAACATAAGGAACTATAGTAAAGGGACACAGCATTAGGAAAGTTGAGAACCATTGACAAACTATTCTGTTTTCTCTTGCATAATCCATGCCTCACTTTCATTCTTTATTTTTTAAGGAGAAGGACACTGCCACAGGATTGGTGGGAGGTATATTAACAACCGTCAACCTTGCTTGCTGAAAGGGAGGAGGATTTGAAGCCTTTGCTTATTGAAGACCATGGTTTTGCCGCCTAACTGTAGACTATGTGCACTGAGTACATGTACCTCAATGTAAGTAAGACCAACATCCTCACAACTGGATCACTAGGTAACATCATGATAAACAACAGAAAGTTTGGAGTTGCCAATGGCTTCATCATGCTTGGATCCATGATCAATGATCGTGGAAACAGCAGTCGAGAGATAAAGGTTATATTGCACTGGGTGCATACGCTGTATAAAACCTCTTTCAAGTGTTAAAAAGCAAGACCCAGGGGATCCTGGCCCACCCCATGGCATTTGCGATGGCCGCATATGCACGTGAAAGATGAGTACTGAATATGGAAGATCAAAGAAGAACTTATGCATGTGAATAATGGTGTTGGCAAAGAATACTGAAAGTATCGCTGACAGCCAAAAGAACCACCAGATTTGTCTTAGAAGTGCAGCCAGAATACTCCTGAGAGGGAAGGCTGAAGAGACTTTCTGTCACATACTTTGGACATGCTGTCTGCAGAGACCAGTCTCTGGAGAAGGTCACTATCCTGGGGGAAGTAGAGAGGCAATGATAAAGGGCAAGGCCCTAAGCAAGATGGACGGACATGGGGACTGAGATAATGAGCTCAAGCAGAGAACAGTTATGAGGATGAGGCAGAGTGGGGAAGTCCTCTTCTCTGTTGCACACTGGGTCACCATGCGTGCAAACAATTGGATGGCATCTAGCAGCAACATGATGAACGTACCTCACGGTCTGCTTGTATAGTGGGTGTACAGCACATTGGGCTGCTAACCACAAAATCAGCTGCTCAAATCCACTAGCCACCCTCTTGGAGAAAAATGATGCTTTCCACTCCCATAGTCTTGGAAACCTGACAGTCATCCCAGACAGTCACTGTGAGGTGGCAGTGGATAAGTATAACCTCTATGGTTTTATTTTTTGTTTAAAACACGAGTGTGTACCTCATCAAACAATTCTAAAGCAATTGATGGTTCTAAGTTGTATGATGGATAGTAATGCAGGCCTCTCACCACAAGTGGCTTCTCCTCCATAGGTTTAGGGCCAGTTCAAAGGCATCGTTTCCAAGCTTGGGATAAACAAAGAAAAGTGGCTTTTATTCCATTTTACTTACAAATTCAGAGGCGAATGAGACCTAGCTGCATATCACAAAGGAAAAAGTGCTCAACCTTTGGGATATGAAGCAAAACGTTCATCTCAAACCTGCCTGGATTATTGCAGTTCATCATGCAGTTCAATGTGCATGTTCATGGGGCACTCTGGCTGTGAAAATAAATGCTATATCTCATATAAATTGAAGCCCAAAGGAGTGAAAAACATACCACACTGTTTCCAACAAAACAGTACTGACTGGTTTGAAAACACTATTTAAGGAACTGGAAATTATAATTAAATCAGGTGTTGGAAGTGCTAAGAGGAAGAAAAGTGTTAATTAGTAAATTAGTACAGACACCAATTTTAGAGTTGAAAAGCTTTCCTACACACTTTTGAGCATTTTTTTTTTAATCTTGATATGCTACTACTTGGAATATTGATAGAAGCTTGATTTGTGCTTTCTTTTTTGAAAAAAATCACAGCACTTTTCATCCAAAGAGCTCAATTCTATATAGAATATATGAGGGGCTTTGAGATATTTGTGGAAAATAGAAATAAAAGTTAATGAAACTTTTCCATGGACGCTTTGAAGCCTCCTTGTAGTTACCCTAGAACAGAAGAACAACTGAACTTATAGGCCAGCAGCGAGGAAATGTGGAGGGAGAAGAAGGAACTTATCAGACTGGAGCATGAGACGTAGTCAGCAGACAGGGTCAAATACATTCGTGATGAATCAAACATTTCCTATGAGCTCACTCCAACACCTCCTTCAGGACTGGGGCAAACGTGACCTCCGGAGGACATTTGGACACTGCAATAAAGTTACAAATTTTCTCCACTCTCAGGCTCCCTATCTATCCCACTTTCTGGACTAATGTTATTGCCACTGAATTACACACATTCTTATTATGCTCTGCCAACTCTCTGTTCACAGGTACCACAGGAGTCACCTGTTGGCCTATTTGATCCACTCCTATAGCCCAGAGTGTCTAGAACAGTGGCTGGCACCTACGAGACACTCAGTACTTCTTACACGAGTGAATACCATCAACTCCCTTTCATTGCAGACAACCAAGTCCTCAACATAGTTGTATTTGTGTTTTGAAATAAATGCTAGAAAAGAAGTATACAGGGGGTTGAGCCCGGGTGGCGTAGTGATTGAGTGTGGGACTGCGGCCCACTGGTTTGGTGGTTCATATCCAGCAGCAGCTCTCCAGGAGCAAGGCTGGGCCTCCCACTCCAACCAGAGGGCAGTGATGCCTTAAAAAAAATAAAAAAATAAGAGTTCCAAAAAAAAGTATACAGGATAAAAATAGCATAGGCCAAGGTCGCTCTTACAATGTTACAGACATTTCAAAGAAATAAATATTTGAGCATATATATTCAGTTGAAATATACATATATATATATTTATATGTGTAAGTAACACATTGCTTTGTATAAATCAGATAAAGATGAAAGTCAAGAATTTTGCCAACAGTGTTACTTGCTAATATTACTAAGCTCTGCCTTTCGGCTGAGTATATTTTGTATGAAAGATATCTTGCTAAAACAACTGTTGAAGGCAAGCCATGTGCTATCAGCTACACACTGTACCCTATGGGAACTCAAATGTTCCAAAGTCTATGCTAATATTATCTTGCTGCTCTGTTCAGCTAAGGCAAAATCAGTTTTTCAGTGACATGTAAGAATTCATATAAATTCATATAAGTACCACGTTATCTATATGTCTTCTAGAAATGGGGCAAGCTGCATTAAGGATTATACTGAATTGATTTAGGAAGGTAAATATTGTTAACAAATGCCACAAAATAACCTGCAAGAAGTATTCCAATCTCTATCGACTAACAAGAAGTCTAGATTCTATTTTGTAATTTGTAACATTGCATTTGTGGGAAAACAAAATTTCTGCTCAAGGGCCCACATACTTTTCAGCAAGAGACCTTCACTAGCTAACACAGGATTTTCCTGTGATATACACTATGCAACTCCATAGTTCTGTGCTTTTTTTGCAAGGTATAAGGTCTAATTTTGTTTATCAACTCTCTTCATTATTAGGATCCTTACTTTTATTTGGGGTGGAGAGAACTAAGGAGAGAACTAAGGAGAACAAAAAGACAAGACAAAGCAACAAAACCCACTGGAAAGAAGCACATCAGCCTGTGTGATCATGAGGTATCAATGGGATCAGGTAGCAGGCATCAAAGACCCAGAACAAGCTATCCTATCAATATGAATGAAGGGGAGTACAGAGTGGAGACCCAAAGCCCATCTGTAGACAATTGTACCTCCCCTCACAGCAGGGTCACAAGGAAGAAATGAACCAGTCATGGTACAGGATAGCATCAATGAAACACACTTTCCTCTAGTTCTTTAACACTTTCTCCTCCCCACCCCCCAGTTTCTACCTCTCAAATCTGACTAGACCAGCGCATGTACACAGGTACAGATAACAGTGCAAAACACAGGGAATCCAGGACAGACAAACCCCTCAGGACCAATAATGAGAGCAGCAATATCAGAAGGATAAGGGGAAGGGAGGGCGAGAACAGGTAAACCAAGTCAATGATGTACATGTAACCCCCTCCCAGAGGGATGGACAACAGAAAAATAAATGAAGCGAGAGAACAGTCCATATAAGACATGAAAAAATTATACATTACCAAGGGCTCATGAGAGAGGGTGAGTGAAGGAGGGGTAAGAAAACAAGGCAAATAACAAGAACAACAACAAAAGACAAGGCAGCGCTTTTTCTTTAAAAAGTAAGATGCTCCAAGTCTGGTAATGAATCATTATTGAAAATATTACAATGTAGGGCTGAGCTCCGGTGGCGTAGTGGTTGTGCGGGACTGTGGCCCACTGGGATGGAGGTTCAATTCCAGCAGTGGGGCTGGGCCTCCCACTCCCACCACCGGAGAGCAGTGACGCCCCAAAACAACAACAACAAAAAGAAAATATTACAATGTATATTGTGTAGAAAGATTATATTTGAGTTCTTTAAGGATGAATTCTAATTACAAAATACAGCGAAGTGGTCAATGATTTAGAGACTGGGAAGCTAAATTTATTTTGTTTAGCCTGCAACTCAATCTGATGCTACCAGCAACAAAATTCCAAAACAAATTTTAAAATGCTAGAGCATAAGCAAAATATAAATTCTTACAGATTCTGCATATCCTAAATTTTGAAATCTATTACTGTCAAACTCATCATTGTGCTTGTCGCCTCCCTAAATAAATACTTAGAAGAATCTAGATTTGTAAATGATCTTCTTTTGCTCAGAACACTTTTATCATAAAGAATGTAGTGTTAAGTGTTTCTGTATAGCATGAGCTGCTATAAAATGTTTTCCAGCACCCGACAGATGACTGAGAAGAGAGTGCAGCAAGCACTTACTGGCTGCACCCTACAGAAAACTGAACGCCCTGCCATTGTGCCTATGCTGACTCATGGTGACCCGATAGGACAGGGCAGAACTGGGCCCTGTCGGTCTCTGAGACTAACTCCTCATAAGTATCGATAGTGCCATCTCTCTCCATGGAGGGGGGTGGTTTCCAAGTGCTGACCTTGCAGTGAGCAGCCCAACAAGGAACCACAACACCACCAGGGCGCCTTACTTGTACCGTAGTGATGTCATGTACAGGGAAACTCTATACGGTGATACTACACCATAGCTACACCATAGTGATCCTGTATTCAGGGAAACTTTGTGAAGTGATGCCATAGTTAGACCATAGTGATGTTTTGTATGGAGAAACTCTACATCATGATAGGATAGTTACATGATAGTGATAGCAGCTTTATGAGGAAAGATGGTGTGTGTATATATATATATATATGACATATATTAGAAGAAAGGTAATGAAGGATTTTATACTATAATAGTATTAATTTTTAAATGAAGTTTGAAAGGCTAAACAGAAGAGATGAAATAATTTAATTGATACATCTTAATTAAGATATTTCATATAACCAGACTGCTGATAATAGACACAGCTTCCCTTGTACTCACAATTTTTAAGTTATCTAAGTTAAAACACAAGAGGAGACTCTGAGCATCATGGGGACCAGATTTTTTTTTTTTAAGAAATCAAGTAAAAACTATGTAACAGTTAAGTTTAAACATTACTTTTAAAACCACAAAATTGGGCTGAGCCCCGGTGGCGTAGTGGTTGTGCACGGGACTGAAGTCCACTGGGATGGAGGTTCAATTCCAGCTCCACGGAGCAAAGGCTGGGCCTCTTACTCCCACCACCTGAGGGCAGTGATGCCCCCCCCAAAAAAAAAATAAAACCAGAAAATGTATGTCCTAATTGCTACAAAAAAACTATATGTGCCCACGTTAGCGTGGGAATTCTACTGTTCCAATCATCAAGTATACCTATGGTTTAAAATAGAATAGGGAAGTACATATCAGAACAGAAAATAAATATGATATTTTTCACTAAAATTTCTAAGGAGATTGCTATAAAAGAGGATATCTTCTTCTGTGTTAACTGGGTAGACAGAGGTTGGGATCAAGTTAATAAGACAAAATGTGAACCCTGAAGTTCATAATCAATAAATAAATCAGAAAATATTAAAGTCTCCTATCAGTAGTGGAGCTGTCAAAAAACAGTAATTGCAGAGATGGGTTCTACCAAGAACAAACACACCTACATAGCTTTTCTTAGGTGACCATCCACAGCAGTGGTATGGGCACCTCTAAGAATTGAGAGGTCCCCCATTACAAGATATTAGATTTCATCAGCCCCTTGATATTCAGGCAGCATTGACTATCAGGCAACAACAAAACTAAAGATCATGTCTTCATGACCCCCGAGCTATGTTTCCGTGTCCTATGACACGTGTCCTATGAAGCCACCATAACTGCTGACTGTGACTCATGGCTCTTTCTGTGGCCAGTTTTGTACAGTTTCTCCTGCATGAGGGACAACTGTCTCTCAGCAACCTAAGCCTTTCCTGACAACTCTCCCCTCTCTCTCCTGCTAAGAACTGTCATCCTTTTTTTGTACTAAATTTTTAGAGCCTTCTGCTACCATACCCACCACTTCTGCCATCAGATCCATAAGGACCTTCTTTGTTGTTGTCCATGATAATTTCCCAAATAGTTATCGTTTCCACCACCACCACCACCACCACCACAACCACAGTTACCACGGCCACAATATCCTCTTTCATCGTTGCATCAAATTCTCTACTACAGCTACCATATCCACCACCTTGGTTTCCATATTCCGGTCCAATCCCACCAGAGCCCCTCCTACTATTATAAGCATCATAGTTGTCGCCATCACCTCCAAATCCATTCTGTCCCTAACCACCTCTGTTGTGCCACCAAAGCCTTTTCTTCCATTAAAGTTCCCACTCAGGTCAAAGGTCCTTCCACCACCTCCAAAGTTTCCTCCAGAACCCATGGCATAGGCATAGCCACTTCCGGGACCTCTCTGTAATCCAAATGACTGTGCTTTGAAAGATCCCTTTTGACGCCACAGACACACCCATGAACAGAGTGGTAGCTATGAACAATTTTATCAACTGTATCATGATCAACGGAAGTCACAAAAGCACGGCCCCTCTCTTTTCCCCACGCTGCCTGTCCTGCATAACTTCTAGGGTTTCCATCCTGCCATTCGAAATGTATTCTCCTGCGTTAGCAATGAGATTTTGTTGTGGGTGGTGTCCTTTCCAGCTCTGTTTGGGGGTTGGGGAAGTGTCTTTTTTAATGCCACCAACACAAAAGTTCTTCACTGTCAAATTGGTGCCAGGCTTTATGGAATTATCTCAAGCGACGGCGCTCTCTGGTTCCACTACACACCCCTCGATGTGATATGCCTTGGCAAACATGGCTGCATACACATCTTCACAAGAGGATTTCATAAAGCATAAGCTTCCGGAGCATTTTGCTTAGGGGTCTCTTATCACCACACAATTTGTGAGTGTACCCCATTTCTCTTAAACTTTGATCTGGAGTTTCAAAGGGAAAACCACCGCTAAACAATCTCCACAACTTCTCTGGTACTTTTGAAACATGGCGCTCAGTTTTGATTCTGAATTTGCCTCTTCCAACTCCAGTTCTGGATCTATTCTTACATGTTACAAAGTAAACTAAGTGTTGGTCATGTCTTTTTGTTTTGTTTTGCTTTTGTGGGCATCACTGCCCTCTGGTGGCTGTGGGAGCTACCCAGCGCTGCTTTTGAGAGCTGCCCCTGGACTTGAACCGCCAAGCCTGCGGGCCGCAGTCCCGCACTCAACCACTTACGCCACCGGGACTCAGCCTGGTCATGTCTTAACAGTAATCAAGTTATGAAGCTTTTTGTAAACTATTGTTAATCCTCAGATGCCTTATTGTGAATCCTTGTGTACGATATACTACAATTTTAAAAGCGTTTCCTAATGAAACCAGCTGAGAACATCTGTTGAAGGAGGTATGGAATCATAAACAATGGTTCTCCAAGTGTCCAGTCTGTGAATAACTGCCATGATTCAGTAGACTGCAAACTCCTTCAGCCCCACCCATGTACCATAAGGGCCCTTAATTAAATCTTGAAAAAGCCAATGCTAGCACTGAAAGAAACATTATATCCTTCTCATTCTGTGATGGATCAGAGTAACAGCCTGTCACCTGGCCTCTCTCTGACTCCCCACTCCAGGCCAACCCAGAGACTAAAAACTCCTCTACGCTGCACCATTTGCCTAATCTATCAATATATTGAAATGATATAAAATGCCTAAGTATCTTATTGCCCACATTCCCTCTAACCTCATTCCTTCTGGTGGCTTATCAATCCCTAACACCGGCTCTTGTTTCCCTCCGATTTGCCATGATGTTCATGTGGTCTCTTAATTCTCATCCATCATGTTTTAGCATAAACCCCAACCACCCTGTGGCAGTTACACAATCTCCTATCAACTAGAGTGAAGGGCTGGGGTCTAGCCTGTCAATTGGGTCATAGACAGTGATGCCTCTGCGTGGGCATGGTCTTCTCCTGAGGATGCTGGAGACTCCTGTCTTCCTCTCTGAAGGTGGGGCACACTCTCCCTGTTTCACCTTGCTTATGACCAGTCACATGGAGCCACACTGATGGCAGCAGGAGTCCTAGAGATGTTTCCACCACCACAGGATCATAAGTCTTACCACCCACTGACCTGTGATCTTCCTACATTTGGCATCATTACATGTGTCGTGTGAGTCTAAAGAGGAATTCATAGACTGATGTTGGACATGTGGATTGATATCGAACTTATGGGCTTGATCTGGGCTGGGCTGGGATGACTTAGTGATTACTCAACGATACAAAGTTCTCTTTTACACATATATGAATGCCTCTGGATTTGCTACTCTAGTCAAACCGGTCTAACATCCACCCTAAGAAGTGTTCCTCAATTCTGCATAGCTATCTATGATCTTGCCCTTCAGGGCTTGAAGAGAACTTAGATACTCACACCATTCTTGAGGCACTTAATATATTCTGCTTTAGTTCTAAAGAACTTGTCATGCTCCATCCTTTGTCCTAATTTTATTACTATATATTATTTCTTTAAAATCCTATAACTACCTGTGTATCTTCTGTCTTCCTCAATAGAATATAAGCTCTATCCTGTAGGAATTTTGGTTCACATTTTACCATATTAACCTTATTCCTACTTTCACCACAAAATAATTATGGAAGGAAATATCGTATACTAATAATAATCTCCTTAGAAATTATCATTGAAATACTATACTGATTTTCTGCTTTAATATATATTCCCCTAATCCATAAATCATATAATTGTCTACATGTTGTCTGTCTGTCTGTCTCAATAGAATACAAACTCTAAGTTGTAGAGACTTGCAATATTCCACTGAATACCTACGGCCTTGAAAAAAATCCCAGGCACTTAGTAGGAATGCAGTAAATACATACAGAAACAATGCACTATTATATTATTTTTCATGACTAGCAAGTTCCTTGGGAGAGAGAGGAATGTCTGAAGTTTGTCACAAGGAGATGAGACACATTTGGCAAATTAGGATTTGTTCCTCAATGAGGTCAAATATCTTTCAAAACTACCACATCCCCCCCCCTCCCATTAGATTCCAGGATTTATAGTAACAAGAGCAGAATACTGAAGACTGGAAGTGCATTACTATCTCCAAATAATCTCCTAATTCATCTGTTTCTTAAGAAGGTACAAATATAAAATCACAAGTAGCATTTAACATTGTCAATACGAATGGGACACTTCAAATCAAATATATGCGGATGTGTTGCTATGAATCCAATATGAGTCAGAAATAAGTCAACACAGATTAATACTGTACACTAAGGTCCCTTCCCCATAGAGCAGGAGGGTGGGTGTTGAAATCCCTGCCTGTGACTGCAAGAAGACCTAAGTACAGGAAGGGCTGGTTCTAGCTGGACACCAAGCCATGGGAGCACATTCCCACACAGCTCTGCCAGCTCCATTTTGACCCCTGTATCCTTGCCATTTCAACTCTAAATAAGGATTTATGTTAAATTATGTTCCCGTTGTGTAGTCAGGCCAAACATCCATTCAAGGTTAGGATGGAACCACCTGACACATGTTCACTTGGAACCTAATCCAAATTAGATCCTGGGTCGCCTGGGGAAATAATCCAGCACACGCGTCTACACTGCTCTTTCAGTGGCATGTCACGTGTGCAAATCACTGCTAACAGAAAGGAGATTTCACACGTGTTAAGTTACACTATCAACATGTATGCTGCATGTATTCAGGACAGTTATACCCAAAAAGTGAACTTTAATGCCTTATTTCATGAATAATATTTATCTAATTTTTTATTTTTAAAATTCTCCACCTGCTCCTCTTTATTTTTTTTTGGAGGCGGGGTGAGTCCCACCAATGTTTCCAGAGCATTTTAACTAAAAAGCAAGGCAAGAATACTAGTCCCAGTCCCTGGGACTGTTAACTTAAGAGTAAAATAGAAACATTTTTCAAAGAATAGGGAGCCTCTTGCCCAAAATGAGTTGGAAACATGCAATTTTCAGTACTAGACAGCATGATTATTTTATATTGTATTTCTTTTTAAAATCATTTCCAAATTAAGATTTTATTTTTAGTTGTTATTATCTTGACTAGTAAGTAAGATCCCATTTTTATATAGAGTTTGGCATTTTTCCAGTTCATAAATTTTAGCATGAAAAAACAACTGTGGTAATCAATCTAATCACACAAAAAATATGAGAGGACTTCATAATGTTCATGGAAAAATGGAACTGAATGCTAATAGAATTTTTCCATGAACTTTCAGAAGCTCCCCTCAGGCATTTACAAAGTTATAAACTGTCCACCTTCATCCCTCTTGCCCTGAAATAAAGGTTAGGAAGAAGTAGATTCACATATGCTTCATTAGTTCTTTGAATCGTCTTAATTATGGCATACAGTTTTCCAAATATCATTTCTACAGCTCAACACAACTAAAAGACTCCACTAACAGATTCATTCTAGAATCTTAAGTCAAAAAATATTTTGGATATTTTCTTTGGCCTCTAAATCAGGTCTCCACTTGTGACATATAAACATTCTAATTACAGCTTATCTGTCCTTTTACGACCATTAAATGGTAATATAGAAATATTTCTGGAAAGGAAAAAGATGTCTTTTTCCCTTCAATCCTACCTATATCTTTTGTTGCTACCTATGTTCTTTTTATCTTAATATCTGTATTTATCATTAATAATTCCATACATAGACTTAATGGAAACTCAAAAATATTAAGTAAGAACGACACTGATCTTATTACTAATGATGACAACCTATTTTATCAGGAGGTCTATTGGCGGCTAGATCAGAACCAATGAATAAACAGCAGATAACATATGGACAGATCTTCCAGGGAACTCCTGGAGATGAGTTGTACCCACGGGTGATACAGATTAAGCCTGGAAAAGTACACAGAGTCTGAAGTTTTCTTTTGGCACAACTCCCCAACATCTATACTAGAAAATATTTTCTCAATCTGGATGATAAAAACAAGAAGAATCATATTATATGTTCCAAAAATGTTATAATAAATATATTTTCATATATTAATAACTATGTAGCACAAAGTCATTTCTAAGCATTCTTTGTGCCTCATCATCACACATATTTTGTATTTGTGTTGTACTGACTGGGCGTCATCCTGATTGCTGGATAGCTATTACCAGCCCAGCAGGAGTGATCAAGTTCATGTACAAAAGAAGGAATCAAGCAGCTCATTGATCTGACCTCCACACTAGGTGCTGTGATCATGGAGGATGGAGCATTTCTGACTGCAAGCGACGTCCACATAAGGATCTATAAAGTTAATCAAACGGACTTTCCTGCTCCATATGTACCTGTTTGTCATTTCCCAGTACCATCGGCGCTGTCAGGGAAGCACTCCTGGCACCTGGGTTCAAACCCTTTGATCATCAAGAGGCTATTGATTTAAATCCACCAGGTGATCCACAGGAGAAACTGTAGCAGTCTGCTCCCGTAAAGATTTACAAGCATGAACACTCATTCAGGGCACATCTATATGGTCCTACAGGGTCCTTATGAGTTGGAATCCACCAAATGATGACAGGTTGGGTTGGGTTGGGTTGGGCTTGGTTGGGTTGGGATTGGGTTTGGGTATGCATTGCCATCTAGAGTAGAAACAGGAGTATCAAGCTCAAACAGATCCTGCATACCTCACGGAAGTTTCCGAAACAAGGAAAACAATATTAAGCTGCTCTATGGACACCCTCTGAAACTAACAGTGTATGCCTGACTTCCACGGCAGCAATGTCCCTGTCTGAATTTGGAAGCCAACTAAGTTGCTGATAATAAAAGAGGGGCAAAGAAGAGCAGCATGTGCAAAAAACAGCTAAAGAAAGGTAAAAAGAAGAAAAAAGGGAGAGAAAGAAAGGAGATATTAGGTATCAAAATACAAACAGAGAAAAAAAATAGTAATTTCCTGTATTGGTGCTAAAAAATAATATTCCCTTCTTGATGTGATCTCCTTGCTTTTATGTACTAGGAAAGTCATATCTATCCTGAAAATTATTTTTCTCATTTTAATACACATTCAACATTTTAAGCTAAAAAAATAATAAGAAAACATTGATCTTTTTATGTGTTAGCTATTTAAATGCTGTTTGCCAGGCTGTCAATCAAATGTAGCCAGAGGGGACACTGACCAGCATGCACGTACACCTCTGAAATAGACAGGTAATCAGACTGATCCAAATACAATACTCTGATGTTATTTCTTTGACATCAACAAATGAGCAAGTCTTAGTGAGAAATTTTATTCACATTTATTAACCATGTACCATGGCAGGTTTTACTCATGAGTGGTTAAGGGGAAAACATTTCATTCTGTTAACTAATTGTTTACTATACAAATATTTAGGAATGGTTAAGACTGATTAAGTGCTCAGTGTGCCCAAGACATTGTTCTGAGAATTTTACATATATTGGCTCATTTAATGTTGATGGTGAAATATTAGAGAAATATCTTTGTCATTATTTTGCAGATGAGAAAAATGGGGAACTGAGAGCTTAGTTGTTCAACATCACCAGTAACTGAGTAACAGAATTAGGATGTGAAGACATTGGCTTCCCTTCAGAGCCTGTACACTTGGACATTTATAACTTAATGTTGTCTCTAATTGAATTAATACAAGGAATATTGTAAAATAATCATTAACCTTCAAAAGATACCCTATATATGGTTATAGAATAAATTTGCATTTACCTTCATGAAATTTATAATCTTATTGATAACATATTACCCCTGCCACAACACACATATGTGTACATGACATTTTTTTAATTTTTATAAATTTATGCCATGCCTCACCTGTAAGTTTCAGTTCCTGGAAATCGTGTGTGTGTGTGTGTGTGTGTGTGTGTGTGTATATATATATATATATATATATATATATATATATATATATATATAAAACCACACCTATGATACTGGAAAAAAATGGTAGCTTAAAATTTAATCTTAGATTCCCATTCTCTCTACTAAGCCTCCCTTCTTATCCAATTCATAAGGAAATATTGTTGACTTTTCCTTCAAAATATATCAGAATCCAAATGTTTTGCACCACCTCTTCTGCTACACCCTTTATACCTACTGCCTGGATCACATCAACAGCCTACTAGCTGGTCTCCCTGCTTCCACCTTTGCCTGCCTTAAGTACATAATCGCCTAGAAGTCAGGTTGACTCTATAAAGTTCACATTTATGAGGAGTCAACTCAAAAGTCTTCCAATAGACTCATATCAAGTATCATAAAATATAAGGGCCATCCAAGGTCCACAGGATCCTTGTTACCTCTCTAATGTCCTTGCTCATTCTGGTGGCATGTCACTGACCCCCTGGTATTCTCTGAACACATGAAGAACTCTACTGGTTTAGGCTTCACAGTGGGTATCCACTCTGTCTTGGATATCTTCTCCTGGTTGTCTGATTGCCCAACTCCCTCACTTCTTTAAAATCCTCCTTACATGTCATCTTTGCAAATGGATGTTTAACCTATTTGAAACCACAATCTACTCCTCTTCCTTCCCGAGTTGTCCATTTCTTTTTAACTTTCTGTAATTTCATCCTACATTCCCAACCGCTACCTAGTAGATGGTGAATTACTTAGTAGTTTAAGTTTATTTAAATACTTTAATGTCTCTACTGCCCTCTAACTTTGAGGAGAGAGGTTTTAATCTTTTCTCACTCACTTGTCCCACACAATTGCATCTGGTTATCAAAAGTATCCTGTTCATGCATTCATCTGAGGTGAGTTAAGAGAAGTCACTGTGGATTAAAGTAAGGAAAACTTTATGAAAGTAAAAGCAGAGTCAGGCATGTCTTGTGTCTAAAGAGACTAAGCGGAGACATTGCAATGGGTACAAGGAGAATGCAGAAGTTGACACATACTTGGTGGAAGGCAGACTGAAGTATAACTAATGGCTCTCAAATACTAGCCTAAGATTTGAGAAAGGTGCCCTGGTGGCCCAGTGGGTTATGAAACAGGTTGCCAACCACAAGGAGGGCAGTTTGAAACCAGCAGTCCCTTTTTGGAAGAGAGGTGAGGCGTTCTATTCCCTTGCAGATGTACTACCTTGAAAACCTACAGAAATTGTTGTATTTTTGTCCTATAGGATTGCTATGAATTGGAAACACCTTGATGGCAGTGATCAGTATTACAAACACTATACAGCGAGAATGGGTTGCCATTGATAACTTCGAGCGGGGAAATATGTTGGGAACTGTTGTAATCTGTTGATTTTGTTAGTTGCTGTCAAGTCAATTCCAGCTCAAGGAGACCCCATGGGTGCAGAGTAAATCTGCTCCACTGGATACTCACGTGACCTTTCAAAAGTAAGTCACCAAACCTGTCTTTGGGTGGGTTCAAACCACCAACTTTTTGGACGATGGTAGAGTTTAACTCATGGCACAGTATTCTTTCCTATTGAATTACAACCCACCTCCCTCTTCTGAATAACGACTTTAACTTTCTGGGTTTTATTGTCTTGTAAAATTCAATTTCAATAGACAGTCTCAGAACAGAGGATGCATATTTTTCTGCGGTCATCCGTCAGTTGAAAAGGAGTGTCACTCAGGTGACTAGTCAGTTGTAACAACCTATCCTGATCTCTGGAGTCTACCTTATCAGCTATGGGCACTAAGCATACTCGCTTTGACCTCTCTGCGTTTCCATTTTCTCATGCACAAAACAAGATTAATAACACTGGCTCTAGAAGGTGGCTGGTTCGGTGGACTTAAATCAGGCCTGATAACAAAAGACAACCTTCTTTCGACCACGGCACTCCCTTTCTTCCTGCTTTCAACCATTAACCTTCGATTATCGCCGCCTATTTCAGCACCATCTAAAATGGTACATCTAAAATTACCACTTATGGAAAACCAGTCAACACACTAGAGAGGATGGTGAAACTGAAACATAATATCCCTGTTAAGAGTTAAGGTTCTGTACCCACAAGGAGTCACTTAGTCTCAAAAGAAGGCCTCACCTTTATTGACTGTTTCCTTTGGATGCAGAAGAATGTAGCTACATTCATTCTCCTCTGTCTCTATCTCCAAGATTCATATCCTCAGGACACTCTGCCCTGCAGCAAACATTGGCGGCCTTAAACTTTCCCCTGAAGAGACCCAACGAGGGTGCCTGTGGTCCCAGGAACACAATCTTGCCCCTACATCCTTGCAAAGACACTCTGCTGACAGGTTCTCATCCCCAAGGCCTTCCAGAAGTATCGTGATGCTTCTTCAAATCAGTATTCTTTACTCATGTTGGCCTCATTTAAATTGCTACTAGCACTGAGACAGCCAAGTTCAGAAAAAAGGCCAAACAATCTTGCTGTCGGATAAGTTTCTTGATCATAGATTTACTCAAAAGAGCTCATAAACTCCATCTAACCACACCTTCATCTTACTTGATGTATCTCCAAATCTTTCTTTTAAAACATTTGGGGACATGAATACCACAGCTTTGGCTGAGGCTAATTCAAGAGGAAGGACACCTGATGGATTTCGCCGAGGGATAAGATGCAAAGCTACTGATGCTTATTTTATCTGAAGGCAATCTTTGGGGGAAGCCCACTGGTTCCCCTGGAAGAGAGTAAAGAGGTCCCTCAAACCACCCGAGGGAGATGTGTTCATTGCCAGGTGACCCACAGGGTGGTGTAGCACATGACGAGGCTAGGTGCCCAAAAAACCTACACTACCTTGATTTCATTCTTAAAGCAGTGTTGTTAGTGGAGCTGGAGAGGAAAAGCAAAGAGACAAAATCAGCAAAAAGACCATGAGCCTCCTGAAGGCATGGCTCAGGCTGTGATTTCCTGAGAGCATTTGACAAGCAATAATGAAGACAATCATGCTGTTATGGGACCTGGCGTTGGTTGAAATGCAAGTGGTGAAAATTGCTACCAAGAAATAGACTCTTTTCCCTATATGATAATGTCTACAAACAAGCAAAAGTTCGTGTTTATTCCCAAGAGACCCTTTATCATGCTGAGGGAGACAGGAAGGAAACGAGAATTTTACATCAGATGCAGTGATGCCTATTTAATGGCATAAATCTCAAACACTCAACTGCAAAGCATCCTCAAATGGAGAGATGACTCGCCAAGACCTCAGACTTGCCAACAGAAAACCGCCAAAGAGCACATGCCCTACACCCTGGTCATTGAATGCAGAGCCACAGAGAGCCCAACCGTGGTTATGTCCAGACCTAGAGCTAACTGTTTCCAAGCTGAACACAGGACACGGAATGCTCTTTTTAAGCAACTAAGACAC